>LPNX010978916.1:20284-30438 GCA_001517045.1 Pseudotsuga menziesii | reverse complement strand
CAATTACTCCCATGGAAAATTTGGTTCAGCACAAAAAACAAACCAAACCGGTGAAATTTGACTCACAAGCACCCATGGGTATTTTCTGAGTTTTTCTTGGGGTCAACAAGATTGACTAATGAGCCTGATGAAGAATTCACTAGGCCCTTTTATTATTTTATGTAACCCAAACATGAAAGAATAATTTCCATTCTACTCAATAAAATTACTTGAGTTTTTCCAGAATCTGAATTAATTTCAAACTCTCCTACCGAGCTCAGTTTTTCACTAAACCGAGTTTTGAAACAATGATTATAAGATACTTTTAAATCTATTCATTCTATATTTGGTCTTTGTTTCATACTGATTTTTTTAATATGGTTTATTTCAAACTGAGATCATATTCCAACATCTGATTTTTAGCGATGACAAGACTTCTATACTATTTAAAGTTGGACAGGTTTTTCTTTGTACAATACAGATGACAAGACTTATGTATTGTTATTGTTACCAATTTTTTTTCTATGATGTTCAAGGTCAAAGTCAAACTCCAAATCACTTGTATACCACATATATTTTAGTAATAAAAGGATGTCTTGAAAGTACGTTATTGTGTCTCTATTTTTGCATGTAATTAGCTTGTAGTGAAGCTTATTATAAGTTATAACTAATATCGACAAATTTCTTTTGAAGTAGGAGGACTTTAAATTTTAGTTATCGTGTAACTAATTCCAGTTATTTTTTATAAAATTTAGATTTGGTCATTCCTTTATCGCGAGGCATATATATTAGTGAATTTTGAATTCTTTCATTGCGTGTAATGGTTGAATGAAATTTGAATCAATTGAATGGAATGCTTAACATCCCACTGAGACCAATTTTTTCTGCTAGACCTTTCCAAGTTTGTTACACTTTTATATCATAATTTATTGTCTATATATTACTTGTATTTTCAAGGTCCATGCATATACTTTAGGGGAAATACTCTCATGCTGGCATACTATTCTTTAGAATAATGAACAATGACTACTTTTGGATTACAGGTATGTTCAAGCAAGTAGCATCCTTTTGGATGAAAAATTTGAAGTACGGCTCAGAATCCTAAGTGAAGTCTATCCACAAGAAGGAGAATCTCACCAAAGTGTGATAGCTAAGCTACTCCGGATATCACAATAAGTGTTTTCTATCAGTCTGTGCAACAATTATTTTTGGAAGTTTTTAACCTTTATAAATTACCCTACATGTTGATATATATGCATCATCTATTGTCAATATTTTTGGCCTTGAAATTCTTCAGGTTTTTGAGTCTGGGCTTGACTGCACTCACCTTAACTGTAGATTAGAACTTCTTAGGTGTGATGCTATATGCACTCCTTAATGCTATTGTCAAAGGTTCTACTTCCTATTTTCATGTCTCATCGACCTATTTTGGTCATTCGTGGACTTTAATTTCATTTCATTTCTCACGTTTGGTTATTTCAAGTAGTTTTGAGTGATAGCTTGTCTATATGATGTAGTCCACTAGTATACTATTAATAACTTCCATATCTCTATATAAAGTGCTTATGATGCTATTTTCGAATACTTGACACAGCTATGAAGCCATTTTTCATGGCCAAATTCTTTGATTCCTATTATGCCTTTTTTCCCCTCTTTTAAAGTCTATTATTTTCCCTCTTTTGAAGAGAATGGGAAACCAAATCCAAATTTGACAATTGGTTCTTCCCCTAATTTTTTATCTCAGCGAAAACAATTTAATATCTCGTTTGAAAGATTTCATTATATAATGTGTATGTTGTTGCTTTTCATGGATAAACGTCAAGATAAATTTACTGTAGCTTATTTTTAGTACTCTCATTAAGGTTTTCTTTTCCCCTCTATTTTGACAGAAAAATCAAGCAAAGTACTTGACAGTCTTCAATTTGAAATGGTATAATTTTCTATCTTTTATGAGGAAATAATTTCCAATACTTTATTATGAAAGTAGTTTAGTGCACTTCATGTAAATAGAAAATAATATTATGGATTAAATTGAAATATATAAAATATGAAAAAAATTCTATTTGAAGAATCCCAAAATTTAATTGGGTAAACTTTAGTTATAGCAGAACAATAAAAAGTGGTTCATTCCTATATTTATGAAAATATTACCTTTTAAAGGAAGGGGGGTGACTGTCATGATCAACTCAAGAGTTGGGAGATATAGTGTTGATTTCTAATTCATTGAATGTTCTTTTACAGACAAGATCTCCTAGTAAAGTGTCCATGATGTTCTTTGGAACTCAAGACAAATGTGCTACCTGTGGAAAAACAACATACCCTCCTGAGAAGGTAAGACTTTGAATTAATAGTTTGGTTTGCACTTTTCTTGTATATTTGTTTGTAATGTACCTTATTTAGAGAATAAAATTTCTTTCAACACAAGGCAAAGATAAGTCAAAAAGATTTCTTACTCTTTGGTTTCCAATGCCTTATTATATCTATATGGATATAGAGGATTGTTTCATGTTATTTGTTTATTTGTACCCTGGTAAAATAAATTGACAAGAAAACATATTTATAAGATAAGTTGTCTAGACAAATATAGTAGCTTTAATTGGAATGAGATGGCACTCATACCAGTATGGGTTTCCCCCTCTTTAGGGATGCATAGTGGAATTTAACCATTTGTTTTCTCTTAAAGGAAGTGATTTTGAGTAAGTCCTTGGACGTTGTTATTGGGACCAAACACATTGTACAATAGTCAGTTGGTACCTCCCGAGCCATGGGGAGAATGTGTGAAACTAAGATGTGGATATTTGTATCTAAACCCTAAACGTTACAAACTCAAAATAGCAAATCATTTAAAATTTGAGATGTTTCTTAAGTCCAAACTTGTGTTTTCTAAATGTAATTGTATTTTATTGGATTTTGATTTCAATACAAGGTTGAGAGAGAATATTTTGACCTTATTTATCTTCAATATAATAATCCATACTTGGGGTTTATTTCATATTTGTATTTTTAGGAACTATGGTAAAATTAAAGAAATTACATTGATGGAAAGCTTATCCTACCACAAGTCTTGTTTCAAGTAGAGTGAGTCAGGGCGAGCAATATCCACCCTGTGGTAGAGTGTTAAATGCAGCATGGGGTGGTGTGTATGCAGTTGGACCTGTTTTTTTTATATCCAACTGTGTACACACAACCACACACAACATTTAATCCTGCGTAGCAGGGTGGCCAGTGCTATCCGTATTTGAGATACATCAATGGCATTGCAACAATTGTTAGGAGCACATATTGTCCTATATAGGGAGTTGAACTATTTGCTGTCAATTGTCCTTGATTTAAATGTTACAATGCTAAATTAAATAGAGTAAGAAAGGTTTAAGACTCTATCCCATAATTAGATATTTGAATCCTTGTTACAAAACTTATCCAGGTAGCCAAGTAATCCCAAGGCAAAGTTGGTTCAGCACAGAAAACAAACCAAACCGGTCAAATTTAACTCCCAAGCACCCATGGGTATTTTCTGAGTTTTTCTTGGGTTCAGCAAGATTGACCGATGAGCCTGATGAAGGATTCAATGGGACCCTTTATTATTTTAAGTAACCCAAACATGAAAGAATAATTGCCATTCTGCTCAATAAAATTACTTGAGTTTTTCCAAAGTCTGAATTAATTTCAAACTTTCCTACCTGGCTGAGTTTTTCACTAAACCGAGTTTTGAAACATTGATTTTAAGACACTTATAAATCTATTCATTCTCTATTTGGTCTTTGTTTCATACTACTTTCTTTAATATGGTTTCTTTCAAACCAAGATCATATTCCAAATTGTGATTGTTACCGATGACAAGACTTATGTACTGTTTAAAGTTTGACGGGTTTTTCTTTGTAATGTAGCGATGACAAGACTTCTGTACTGCTATTGTTACCAATTTGGTTTCTATGATGTTCAAGTTCAAAGTCAAACTCCAAATCACATGTATACCACATATATTTTAGTAATAAAAGGATGTCTTGAAAGTACGTTATTGTGTCTCTACTTTTGCATGTAATTAGCTTGTAGTGAAGCTTATTATAAGTTATAACCAATATCCACGAATTTATTTTGAAGTAGGAGGATTTTGACTTTCAGTTATTGTGTAACTAATTCCAGTTATTTTTATAAAATTTATATTTAGTCATCCCATTATCGCAAGGCATATATATTAGTGAATTTTGAATTATTTCATTGGCTATAATGGTTGAATGAAATTTGAATCAATTGAATGGAATTCTTAGCATCGCACTGAGACCAATTTTTTCTGCTGAACCTTTCCAAGTTTGTTATGCTTTTATATCATAATTTATTGTCTAGCTATTACTTGTCTTTTCATGGGATGCATATACTTTAGGGGAAGTACTCTCACGCTGGAATACTGTCTTTTAGAATAATGAACAATGACTACTTTTGGATTACGGTGACGTTGAAGAAAGTAGCATCCTTTTGGATGAAAAATTTGAAGTACAGCTCGAAAACCTGAGTGAAGTCTATCCACAAGAAGGTGAAGCTCACCAAAGTGTTATAGCTCAGCTACTCCGGATATCACAGTAAGTGTTTTCTGTCAGTCTGTGCAACAATTATTTTTTGAATTTTTAGCCTTCATAAATGACCCTACATGTTGATATATATGTATAATCTATTGTCAATATTTTTGGCCCTGAAATTATTCATGGTTTTGAGTCTAGGATTGACTGTACTCATCTTAACTGTAGATTAGAACTTCTTAGGTGTGATGCTATAGGCACTCCTTAATGCTATTGTAAAAGGTTCTACTTCCTAGTTTCATGTCTCATTGACCTATTTTGGTCATTTGTGGACTTTAATTTCATTTCATTTCTCATGGCTGGTTATTTCAAGTAGTTTTGAGTGATAGCTTGTCTGTATGATGCAATCCACTACTATACTATTAATAACTTCCATATCTCTATATAAAGTGCTTATGATGCTATTTTTAAATACTTGACACGATTATGAATCCAATATGCCCGGCCACATTCTCTCATTCCTATTATGCATTTTACCCCTCTTCTAAAGTCTGCATTTTCCCCTGTTTTGAAGAGAATGGGATACCAAAGCCAAATTTGACAATTGGTTCTTGCCCTAATTTTGGCTCTCAGCGAAAACAATTTTATATCTCGTTTGAATGATTTCATTATATAATGTGTATGTTGTTTCTTTTTATGGATAAATGTAAAGATAAATTTACTGTAGCTTATTTTCAGTACTCACATTAAGGTTTTCTTTTCTCCTCTATTTTGACAGAAAAATCAAGGAAAGTACTCAATAGTCTTCAACCTGAAATGGTATGATTTTCTATATTTTATCAGGAAATAATTTCCACTACTTTACTATCAAAGTATTTTAGTGCACTTCCTGTGAATAACAAATAATATTTGGACTAAATTGACATATATTAAATCTGAAAAACATTCTAGTTGAAGAATCCCAAACTTTAATTAGGTATACTTTGGTTATAGCAGATAAAAAGTGGTTCATTCCTATATTTATGAAAATATTATCTTTTAAAGGAAGGGGGTGACTGTCATGATCAACTCAAGAGTTGGGAGATATAGTGCTGATTTCTAATTCATTGAATGTTATTTTATAGACAATATCTCTTAGTAAAGTGTCCATGATGTTCTCTAGAACTCAAGACAAATGTGTTACTTGTGGAAAAACAACATACTTTCCTGAGAAGGTAAGACTTTAAATTAGTCATTCGGTTTTCACATTTCTTGTATAATTGTTTGTAATGTACCTTATTTAGAGCATAAAATTTCTTTCAACACAAGGAAAGTATAAGTCAAAAATCTTTCTTGCTCTTTGGTTTCCAATGCCTTAATATATCTATATGGATATAGACGTCTGTTTCATGTTATTTGTTTATTTGTACCCTGGTAATATAAATTGACAAGAAAACATGTTTATAAGATTAGTGGTCTAGAAAAATCTAATAGTTTTAATTGGAATGAGATGGAACTCATATCAGTAGGGGTTTTCCCCTCTTTAGGGACATGTAGTCGTCTTTCTCCATTTTCCTTCTCTTAGAGGAAGTGATTTTGACTAAGCCCTCGCACGTTGTTATTGTGACCAAACACATTATACACTAGTCATTTGGGATCTCTTGAGCCATGGGGAGAATGTGGGAAACTAATATGTGGAGAGTTGTATCTAAACCCTGAACGTTACAAACTCAAAAGAGCAAATCATTTAAAATTTGAGATGTTTCTTAAATCCAAACTTGTGTTTTCTAAAGGTGTATTTCATTGGATTTTGATTTCAATCCAAGGTTGAGAGAGAATATTTTGACCTTATTTATCTTCAATATAATAATCCAAAATAGGGGGTTATTTCATATTTGTATTTCAAGAATTATTGTAAAATTAAAGAAATTATGTTGATGATTGTTTACCCCCTACCAGGTGAGTGTGGACATATTTTCCTACCACAAGTATTGTTTAAAGTGTTCTCATGGGGGCTGTTCAATGAGCCGTTCTAATTATGCTTCACTAGAAGGCATACTGTATTGCAAGCATTATTTTTCGAAGCTCTTCAAAGAGAAGGTTAGTTACAATCATCTCATTATGATTGCTTCTATAAAACGAGCAGCTACAGTCCCTCAGGTAGCAAGTGCACTCCTTGAGATATAAGTTTATTGTGATATCCTTACTTGATTACCATTTGTGTCTGTATTTTGAAGAGTTTACACAGTATGCTAGTTTGTTGGGGAAAATAGACCCGATCCTCTCTTTGGAATTTCACCAATTGTATTTTCCAACCCTTAGTGAGGGACATTGCAGTATAATGTCTTGTAGTTTAATTTATATTGGTTTGAATTCCTCACAAATCCCATACCATGGGTCTTTCATGGATATGACAAATAATAATTCATCTGGAAGTTTGAATGTGATTGGTGATGAAGAAAATGATGGATGGGGGTATTTCATTATTGTAGCTAATTCCAGAGCTTTGGTTCTCTTAGGGGAATGGAATTCCAAATCATATTCCTTTGTAACAAGGAAAACTAGAATTCCAAAAATTCCAAGTACCATATTTCTTTGGAACGAGGACAACTAGACTTACACAAGAAGAGGAGTTGGGTCATATGTGAAATTTGTTGATAAAATCCTAGATTCGTCTGTGGATTTCTTTATTTTTTAGAATGGATATTATGTAAACAGATGCGTTAGGTAACGAACAACCAGGAACAAGTTCAATGGAGTGTTTTACCTAGAAATAGAAGTACTCCAATTGGCTCTTGAAATCTGTTCCGGTATTCCTCAAGAATGTGGTCGATCTGTTGCTATTGTCAGAAGATGTATTTGTTGGTGAGTCAACTTATTACTGATAAGATTATTTGTTTGTTTGGTAGATATCATAAAAGACATTATTTAGTTATTCACTCAGTTATGTCATACCATTATTTCATAATTTTGACAACCACCTTCTAAGGATGTGACTGGTAACATCCATGTTGAACCCATAAGTAAGGTTTTCCAAATAGGGCGTCGGCTATGGAAAGTGGTTCCAAGTCATAAAGTAATTAATATTCAAAGGGATTAATGAATTAGGTGAGTTTGAATTGTTGGGTGATACTTATTTCCTTCCCATCCTTCATCCAACTAAAATTCCAAGGCTGAGGATGTGGAGTGGTGACTAGACCAAGTATATGCATGAGATATTTAGAAATGAAGTTCTTTTCGCTACCATTACCCACAATTAAATGTAATGTGATTTTTTTGAAATCATATCTATGTATAGAATAGGTGTTCATGTTCCTCCTCGACGATGAAATTCAATTTTGTTTGAGTGGTCGATGTCGAAGCCAAAAGTATTGATGCATCTCGGTGAGATTCTACCATGGATTTATTGGGCAAGTCATATGTCGATAATTTTTCCAAAAAAATATTCCGAGCATTGCATTATAACATATCATGCCATGATGAATTGTGATAATCACACCTTTTGGCTTTGGAAAAATTAGTTGAGAAGGTTGTCTTAACTTTTCAGAGTTGGCTGGTGAATTCTTGATAGATGTTCAACCTGTTGGCTTGGTTGGGAAACATGATTTTCATTTTTGTTTAAATTTAAGATTCATAGCGTAGTGAAATGCATCCGCAAGCATACTTAGAGTCAAAATTCCCATCTCTTATTTAATTTACAAGGATAATCTACGTTGATGCCATACTTTAGGACAAGTAATTGATCTTCTTCTTGGATTCCAAGTCTAGCCATGAGTGGATAGAAAACACCAATGAAACTCTGCACGAGCTGGTATTTCAATTACCTTAGCTACTGCCACTTCCTATATTGTTTTTGAATGTACTTGGGAGGGTAGAACTCCTTTTGGATGTACATGAAAATTTTTTCCCATGTGTTTATGGTGTCTCCTTCTTGTTCCATATTTTTCGATAGATTCTCCTACCAGAAGTGCACGAAGTTTGAAATATCTAAGGACGTAATGGTGATATTTTTCTCTTTGGAGAGTTGATTCACAAAGTTGTAGGATTCAAGTTGTTCTACACAATTATCAATGAATTTTACGTCAGTATTTCCTTCAAAATTTGGTATGTCTAGATTCATTTTCACTTTGAAGGGGATGATTTTATCGTATTGAGATCTCATCAAGGATTCTACGGATGTAGAAGTGAATTGCATGAGAGTATCACTAAACTAAAAAAAAATTCAGCTTGGAAGTGAGCTAGTTATTTTTTATGGGTTACTCCATTTCATATGTTGCATGTCTATTGTCTCTTTATTTGGCCATATTATCTGATGTAGAAGATAGTGTCTACTTTTATTGTGAGTCTTTTTGAACAAGCATAAGTCAAGTAACTTTTTTAGAGGTGTCTACACAACTTAATCTTTGAATCTAGCTCTGATACAAATGATCCGGGTGCCCTAGTGCATGTTAGAGGACAACACTTCAATTCAATGAAGTGAGCAATGTTATCATGGAAGAATAACAAAATTAGGAAAGCATGAAATATACTACAATAACAAAAAGTAAACACACATAAAAACAAAATAATTTGAACCAATATCTACTGTTCAATTAATACTCTATTACTTTCTTGTATTTACAATAGTGTGCATGCTTATATAGGATGCTGACATAGTTGGGTGACTACCCATTATGTTTACTTACAAAGAAGTTAGAATGGTTCAAAATTTCAACCGTTACAATGACTAGAAGATAGAGAGCTAATCGGTCATAGTCATGTCGAGATGTTGGATTCAACGATGCATGCCCAGATGTGAAACCTGTCGAGGTTGTGTTGAGGTTCGGACTTCTTAAATTTGATATTGAACATGCCAATGTCGACAACATGCCAAGTGTTGAGTGTATCAATGTGGCTCTACGAACATAATTCTATAACAAGAATATTCCATTATAAACATAGATAACTCTACATGCTATCGCTAGTATCTAACATATATAATTTTAGTTCGGTTACATGTTCTTAGTGCCTTACCATGAATAATTTCTATCATAAGTATGAATTTTCATGTATATTACACTCATCAATTCAAATGAATTGGATCCTATCACATCTCTCATACTTGTTGTTCATAGTTACAAGACTACCTAATACTTGGACTTATTTTCCTTAAAATATTCAAACATGGATCTGTGGAATTTGATGCTTCCAACTGATTTTCGATGGGTTCATATGGTTATGAATGAATAACTAAAACCCCAGTTCCTTATTGTGTAGAGGGATGGGTGAGCTTATGTCGATGCTAATAAAATGGATAATTACATAGGAATAGGGAGAGAATGGCATAGAACACATGGGTATAGGAAATACAAAGGATTTCTCCATTAATTTCTCAAAAAGTATCACAAATTGATTTTGATTAGTGTTAAGGTTTGACAATTTCATTTGTCTGAGTGCCAAGTTTTGATGACATACAATTTCACTTTGAAATAAAAATAATCACCACAAAGTATTCTTTATTGTTGGTATGTTAAGTGAGATGATATTGGAATGCGTGACCTTTGGAAAATATATAAATTACACTAATTTCTTTATTTATCTAGTTTAAATTTGTAAAATGATTAAAGGGTGGTATACATATTGTTTCCTACTTTAGTGATCTAGTTTAAATTTGTAAAACATTGAATGATGGCATAAAGTTTT
>LPNX010978907.1:616025-630797 GCA_001517045.1 Pseudotsuga menziesii | reverse complement strand
ATGTAGAAACATCCTTAGATATATAGGGTAATAAATATTTAAGGAACCATTCTAGTAAAAACTCAGGAGGGATGGTAGCTTTAATAAGGCTCTTTCGCCTCCGCCACTCTTTGATATGATCCGAGATGTGGGTTTCCTTATTTTGTCTAAAGGTGGACAACAAGTCCATTCTGAAATCGTAACGAACTGGAAGCTGAAAGTGGCTAAGGAAAGCTATAGCCAAGTCCCAGAAGCTGCTAAAAGCAGCAGGAGGCAGCTCATTGTACCATTTTGCTGTAGTGCCAGTTAATGTCCTCTGGAACAGCCTAAGTCTCACTGAATCCTCATTCAATGAGTTGGAAGAACACCAAAGATGAAAGGTGATGGCATGTGCCCCAGGATCTTCACCAGCTTTCCCTTCGAACTTAGGGATGTCCGAAGGCAGCTTGGTGGGAACAGGTGGCCACAAAGGATCATGCCTCACCGGATCGTTCATCAATTTCGATAAATCTGGCAAGTTCAAGGTTGCCAGAAAAGGAAGCTTTGGCCTAGCCGGTGTAGTAGATGTACTAGCTTGGGTATTAGAGGGACTTGCCCCCACATTCGCATAAGTAAAAGTGGGGTTGCCCCCAGACACCGGTTGTGAAGTAGTTATGTTGCTTTGGAATGGGTTCCATCCATAGGCCACCGGATTTTGGGTAGGGGGTGCAGTATAAGTAGGTCGGCCCATCCCCATAGAAGCTGGGGTCTGAAAGACTGGAGCTGGTATCCCTCCACTAAACAAAGAGAAGGGAGAGCTCGTATATGGGGTCGAAATAGGTGTTTGGAAGCTTTGCCCATAAGAGGTGTTGGCTCCAAACTGCACTCCTACATATGAAGGAGGTGGACCTACGTATGGATTGGAAGGGGGTATGTGCCCCCCATTCCAAGGGAATCCTTGGACAAAAGCCGAGGATCCCACCGGACCACTGTGGGTAGGGTAAGGGAAAGAAGAAGGTATTGTAGGTATATTGGGGATCCCAGTAGCCATATCACCAGACATACTTCCAATGTTCGAGTAAACAGGTGGTTGGACCACCCTGCTTGCTGGAGTTAGGGGTGTGGAAGGTAAATTAGGTCTAGGGGTACTAACCGGGGGAGGTAGTACCCCTTCAACCGGAAAGGTTGAGGTGAAAACAAATGAACTTTCTCCTTCAGAAGACATAGCTCTACCTACAGGTACACCTAATACTAGTGAACTGAAAGGCCTAACCTGCATGATCACTGGATCGTTCAAATCAGTCAAGGGGGTATTATAATGTCTTGCAAGCTCATCAGCTTGCAGCTCTTCTATCTCAACTGGGTCTAAATCAAAGCGGTTAGCTATTAACTCCGGTTCACCAAGAACCTCACTAGTTCCGACCGGTTCAAAAGAACCACCTGTGCTTAGTCTCCGCCTTTGAGGTAGAGGTGGAGGTTCTAGTGGTGTGAGAGGAGGAAGGTTTCTCAACCTTCTTGACCTTCTAATCTCTTGGTCCTCCAGAATTAAGACTTAAAAAACAACACACCCTAAGGCCAACTAATCACAAGCAGATCCACAGAGCATACACTAAAAAAATATCCTAGGTCTCAAGCAATCAAAACAGGCTATAAAGATATATCTTCCAGAAGAAGGCCGATGAACAGTTACTTGGCGTCCTTGAGGGGTTCTCAGGCACAAGCAGAGGAATCACCCAACCTCCCTCCTGCACTTTCCACAAGGGTTACCTTCCAAGTCCGTTCAAGGTCAACCAGAAATAACCTTCCGGTTTACCTGTGTATGAGCCCTAAAAGACAAGAGACTAAGGCTACCTTGGCAATACCTACTGTCTGGGGGGACAGTCGCAAGCTGGCCTCGTACGCATGAGCAGGGTAGCTGAGCCCGAAATTCTGCCTAGACAGAATCCTCAGATGCGTAAAAGTCCTGGGTTACGTTTTGACAAGGATTCGGGGGGTTATCCCCTCTGTCCAAGCCTCCACGCGGCCTCGTGCTTAACTCCCTTTTGAGAGGAGCTTCCCAGATACAGCGGTAGAACCAAGGATTTACCTAATGAATGGCCGACTACGTTTGAGTTTATAGTTTGTGGGAAGTTTACACTCCCTAGCCCACAAACCTAGCCTAAGCTAGTAGGTTGAAGGCCCTAAAAATGAAACTTACTAATAGATTTTAAATTTAAGTGTTAATTTTAAGGGCTTTTCTTTACTCAAAGGAAGCGGTAGTGATGGACTGTGTGGTGTTTTGACTCAGCAGAAAACAAATGAAATAAAGGTGCATCTAAAGCAATCTAACACTATAAAAATAAGCTTCTTTTCATTTTTTTTTTTTTTTTTTTTTTAAAGATATATGATGAACTATCAGCACTTAAACAAGAGAAACTAGCCTATATGTTTTGTATTTTTCTGAGATATGTATTTCTTAAACTGAAACAAACACTACTTTAATGCAAAAATTACAATGCAGAAGATTATCTATGTTTTATTTTTCACTTTAAAAAATGCTCAAAAAAGTACTGTGCATGTATAAATGCAATGCTTGAGTAGACTTGACACTTATAAACTGTATAAAGAACACAAACTGAAACTAAAAGGCAGACAGACCCCAAAAAACCAGCAAAAGAAGCAGGCCAGGACCTCAATTTGGGTGCAAACAATGACCTAAAGATCACTGCAGACTTTCAAACAGGCAAGTACCGACCAAAAACTGATAGACAGCAGACTGGACAAACAAAGTCTAAGACCCTGATCACTGATCTAGACTCAGGCACTCAACCAAAAACCCAAACAGGCCAGAAAGTTTCAAAATGCAGACAGTAAATAACACAAGTAAAAAGAACCCAAGGGCTTCAAAAAGCACTTAAACGTGATCACCTGATACACTCAGACAACTCTGCAACACTCTTAAAGAAATCCTCAACAGAAGACAGGACTCATAACATGCCAAAGAACAAGCAAACTTCAACACTAAAATCACAGTCTTCAGGAGTATGCGCGACTGTGTAGTAGTGCAGGTCGCGTATGATGCGCGACTGTCTATAAGGACAACCCGCGCATGAAACTCTATATGCGCGACTGTCTAGAAAGACAACCCGCGTATAGGTGTAAAATTTTCTCAAAAAACAGAGAAAAACCAAGACTTTCAAATGCTGTAAGTATGTAAGAAAGCAGGACAAAAGATCACAAACAAGACTTCAAGCAATTACTGGCCAGGACAACAGAAAAAGACCTAAAGCAGACTTGGCATCCCCAGCGGAGTCGCCAGTTCTGTTGTAATGAATAATTCACCTAATAACCTAGGTCTGGGGGTTACCAACATACTATGACCTTGCAGACAATTTGATTATAAAAGCACAAATAGGAAATAGGGAAGTAGCAGGAACTTACTTGTAATAAACGAAAGTTGATCCAAGCTAACTCCTTCCTCTTTGCTTCACTCCTACAATCTCCAGGATAATTCCTCCTTCAACCTGTTAACAAAGGTTCTTCCAATATACAGTATGATTCATATATAAAGATGCAGGTTAGGCAAATCACATATTATAATGAAATATAAACATTTACCAAGCCACAACACATGAAACACAATATGGAAGAAGTAATCTGCTTTATTAACAATAATAGAGGGAGTTTAGGTTACAACCCAATGTCTGAACAAGGGACTCCTCTGTCACCAAAGGACTCTGAGTTTCTCTGCTCCAAAGGTTCTGTAGAAAATCCACCAGCATAACTTTGCTCTCCAATTATGAATATCCAACACCCTCCCCAAGGCCTCTATTTATCTGAAGGAAATAAGGCAGTTCTCGAAGGTTAGGGAGGTTATAGCAGTTAATGGGATTAAGGTAAATGAAACAACTGATCTCCCATTAACTCGTGTTTTTAAAAACTAATTTCGAGGAAATTATGCACGGGTCTATAGTAAAGCAACCCACGCATCATGCGCGACTCTGTACAAGAGCAACCCGCGCATAGATGTATGCGCGACCTGCTAAACATAACACTCGCGCATATGCGCGATATGCCAATGGAGATAGTCGCGCATGCACTCAAAATCTCAAAATAGCAAAGTAACCAGCTGGGCATATAGGTAATGTATTTCAATTATGGTTTATTGGTTTTCTGAAAGTCCCTTTCTTTTTCCAATTCTACAACTCGGTTGGACAGCTTCTGAAGCACTTTCATCATCTCCTGATAATCATGTGGTTGGCCTTCTCTAGATTTCGACAGCAATGAGAATTTTTTTACAGTGGTATTTTCTTCAAGCAAGTCAGGATAATCCTCTATACTCTCACTTTCAGCCTCTACTCTCTCAGCCTCTTGATAGGTTTCTGCCAACGTTGGCTTGATTTTCATTTTAGCAAACATGGCCAACTCAGGACCTAGGGCTGAGGTATAGTACTCAATCAAGACTTTATCTGAGGGCTTGTCATCCTGAGGGAAGTTTTTTAAGTATAATTAAAATCTTTGCGTGAAACCACGTACCTTTTCACTCTTTTCTTTTCTTAACAGACCAAGACCCTTCATTAATGATGCATGCGTCTTCTGAGTGGTATATTTACTCCTGAAAACCTTCTCAAAGGTATCCCAATTAGGAATAGAGTTTGCAGGTAGCCCAAAGTACCAGGAGGCTGCTGCTCCTTTCAAAGTATGAGGAAAAAGTCTGCACACTACATCTTCATGTTCTCCAGCCCTTAGCCCTTCTAACGCTAGGTAAAAGCTTTGAAGGTGATCATCTACAGCAATGTAGTTCGCAGGGTCAAACTTAGGTAAAGCTTGTCAAAGGCTTGAGGAAAGTTGTGCAAAGGGGTAGTTAAGTTCAGAGGTGACCTAGCCCTCCATGATGGCAAAGGGTTAGGTTGATTACCAGCCATGAGAAAAGGTGAACGAGAAACACTAGGAAAACAATTTGTCAAGGATAGGACTGGAAACTCCAACTTTGAGTCAGGATGCACTTTTAAAACATCTATTCATAGGATAGTCTCGGGAAAACGAATTCCACGGCCAGCCTTTACTAGCGGCCCTCCTTCTAGCGCCAAAACTGTTGGGGCCTGGAAATTCGCAGGCGACAATAGTAAAGGATTCTCCCCAATCAGCGTTCCCAACTAGCCCGCTGACTGTTTGGTATAGGGAATCCATCTGGTTTACGGTCCGTCTACCGTAGGTCAAAGTAACAACAAGGGTTTACCAGTTGCGGCCCGGTCCACCGGAATTTGTATTTTGACTTAAAGTATGCAATGCATATGCCTACCTCAATCATGCAGGGTGATAAAGATGCCAGGAACTACACAATGTGCTGCGCAGGTTCTTACCTCTCGTCTTAGGTTCTCGAACATCTAAACCACAAGGAAGTAAAACAACTAACAATCTAAACACCTAACTATCTATCCCCGGGAAGCCATAAAATGATTATTAGTGAGCAATGCATTATCTCCATGTATAGTAAACCAAATGACAGATAGCTGATATTTACGTTTACAACACATGAACAAGAAAATATTCTAACAATCAGATGGCTAACTGTTATATGAAACACAGGCATTACCCCGAGTGAATTTTCCACTAAATAAATCAGAAACCATTCAACAAGACATAGGTCACAGAGTTAGAACGATCTCGCGATTTATGGACATAAGCTGAAAAATAAAGTAGTTCATCTTTCTGCCATCCATTGCATAACATTTGGAAACTTCACAGCTCTTTCTCCAACAGGCAAACTAGAATCTTTATTGCAAAAGGAAATAGTTCTTTTTACAATCGGTCCTCCAGTGTTCCTCGGAAAAAATCCCTTTCCTTTGTCTATCTTCCCTAGTTTTATACAAAAAACAGAATTGGTTGGGTTGCCCAAAGTAACCTTTGGGATCCCCAACATTTCAATTCCTTATAACCTTTTACAAAATATTAAATTATACAAAAAATTGACCGATCCTTCTCATGAGGGGGGTCCCGCTTGGTCCTCCAAGAATTTTCTCCATGCTGCTGCTTCAGCAGCGAGACCCTCAAACGAGTTGGGTTCCAAGAACTGAATGCTCAGCTCGAATTTGTCAGCTTGGTTCCGAATGGCTTCAACTCTGGCTGTGTTCAAACATACCTGCTCCTCCAAGAGCTGTATACTAATGGTTGTGTGGCCTATTTCGTTTTTGAGGATTGGTTCATCAATAGCTCTGATGCATTGCACTTTGGCCTCTTCATCTTGTTGCCTTTTCTGCAACATTTCTGCAAATGCATCATGAGCTGGGAACTCGTGTAGTCTCTGTTCAGCTTCTGCCTGACAATGAATGTATGTGACCAGGGCTCTCCTGAAGAATTCTGCGCATGCTCCCTTCGTTTTCTTGACATTCTTCTGGAAGTCTTCTGCACTGTTGACGGCGAATTCTATCAGGTCATGGTCCGTTTTCAAAGCTTGTTTATCCTTGACTACTAGCTCAGTTGGGACTTCCTTGTCATCCTCCACCCTGGTTATCCTTGAAGTCAGTACTTCAAGGATGTCTTGCAACCTGTCCACAAAATAAGAAGTGGTGTTTAAGATTTCATCCAGTCTGCCATCAATCTGGAGGACCTGACATCTTTCCTCCTCTAGAGCAGTTTGCAGGTACAGCACCTTAGCTTTCTGAGCCAAGATGTGTTCTTTAACCGGTTGCAAATCGACCTGCTGTGCCTTTGTTGCTTCCAGCTGCTTTTCCAGCTCCTTAACGCGCGAGGTATTGGATTCATATATGATACTTTGCTGCTCCTTCAGGTCATCTATCTTCACTTTCAGCTGCTCCTTTTCATCCTTTAACTCTTGGATTTCCTGTTGTTCTTTTCCCAGAGCTTCTTGTGTTGTTTCTTTCGCTTGTGCTTCTTGCTAAATGGCATGGATTTCGCTCTTTGTGGCCTCCATTTCCTTAAGCACCTGCTCATATTTTCTTTTCAATCTATTTCCGTCCTCTTTTTCCCTTCTCAGGGTATCCTTGAGCTGAGCGGAGTTTTTCTTGGATGATTCTATCTCGATCATCATTCGGTCTATGATATCCTCCGTAGCATGTATTGCTGCCTTCCCAGCCCTTATGACAAACCTTGGATCTTTATCTGTCCCGACCATCACGGCTTTATCTGTTATCATTGTACTGGTCATTGCTCCAGCCTCTACCTTTCTCTCAGTTCTCCTCATAATCCTTTTGGTAGCCCTGTCATAGTATACTGTGCTGAAATCAGGGACTTCTTCCCCTTTTTTCTGTGCAAAGGGTACTAACTGCAGCGTGGGGGTTGTAGGAGTGAGAGTAGTGGGCATTTGAAGGGTTTGAACCTCAGGGATTTCCTCACCCTGGCTCTGCTCTGTTTGTGATCCAGCAGCCAGTTGTTGTGTCAACTCTGTCTTCTCTGCTTCCTGTTCCCAAAGCTCTTCGTCCAGCTTTCTCTAGGCTTCCTCAGCTGCCTGCTTAGCAGCTTCCTCTGCTTCTCGGGCTATTTCCCTTACTTGTTCAGCTGCTTCCTGGGCAGCTTTCCTCTTTTCTTCTTCTCCTTTCTGGAGCCATTCTGTAGCCTCCTCTTCTAGCCTCTGGGCCTCTTCTCTTATCCTTTGGGCTGCTTCTTCAGCCTAAGCCTGCTCAGCCTTCTCTTGTTCAGATCCTTTTCCACCCTTGGTGGAGTGCTTCGGTTTGAACCTCTTACTGAGTGCTGTCATGTTCGGGGCTCTTCTGAAAACGGATTCATCATTGTCGAAATGGTGGGTGTACTCATAAAAAACCTTGTGCTTTCTGCAATGCTCATCCATTCTATCATGAGTGTCATTTCGCCTGAAAGTCATCTCCCCAAAATGGATCTTCTCTAGTTCCTCTATAAATTTGGGAGCTTGTTTTACATTGGTGAAACTGCAGCTGCCTAACTTAAATGGTAAGGGTGGATAGATAGCCTTCTTTTTCTGAAATAAGAAATGACCAAATCCGTCAATAAAAACCTGTCTAACAGCCTCCTTATGGATTATGTAATCTGTTGCATACTTGGGCAGCAGATAAGGTGTCCTTGACCCACCAAACATTCTAAGATACATCCCGTTCTCTGTCAAGAAATAATCACCATATTCCTCTATTACCTGCATAGCTTCTTCAGACATGCAGTCACATTCCTTTCGGAAGATAAGAGTGTGCAGAGGCATAATAAAATGCTCACAGATTTCTCGATAATAACTATGGTATTGATGAGCCCCCATTAGCTTGTAGGCTGCATATACGGGCATTCTGTCCCTGTCCCAAACACATTTGAGCCCGGGGAAGGGCTGGCGGCATAGTATGCAGTCAGTCAGGATCGAGCTCATATAAAACTCGGATTTTTTCTGTTCTACTCCTCCTTTTGCTGCGGCTATACAAGAAGATAGACTACTAGATACCAGGCTGGACCAGTTGAAGATGGTCCCTTCTGTGGCCACATAGAAAATCAGGGGTACCCATTCGAATTTGAATAATCTGCCATTAGCCCTCCCGAAGATCCTATTCAACATTAGAGCTATGAATCTGTAAGGGGATCTAAGGCTGGCTGTGTCATAATATTCAGTAGCTCTATGCCTATAGAGCTTCCCTGGTAACAACATTCTCTTCATGGTTTCTATCAAATCCATCCTGAGATTGTCTAACCATTCATTGGACAAGAAAACTTGAGGTTCAGGCAGGTGGTAAGCTAAGGCCACATATCCAGGGCTAAAGGAAGCATAGCCCTGACCTTCAACATTACAGATAAGCATTGAGCCATGGTTGGTATGTGGTAGAACCTATCTCATCACCTCCTGGCATGGAAACAGCTCGGGCCTGGTGGCAATCTTCATAATGGCCGACTTTTCTATATTTGCGTAAATTGGTTCTTCCTCCAGGCCCATATCTGGGGCTTCCCTACAGGAAATCAGCCTGTATATGTCTCCCCACTTATACTCAGGGTCCGCCCCCGTGACACACTGGGTATCTTCATATATATACTCAGTTGGTAGGATGGCCTCTATTGTTGTTTGTTCTTCTACCACAGGGGCCTTCTTCTTCTGTCTTCTGGACATTTTAAACTCCTCCTGCAATGTAAAACATCATGATATTGAGCAATTCAAATTTGTGAATATTATGAAGCAGTTTATTCTTTCTCCATTGTCTGTATGACTGTAATGATATCGGATATAAGCTCTTCAAGTTAAAGAATTTGAACTAGTCGTGCAATCTTTTGGGCTGTGCTATTATTTTATATCAGTGTGTAAGTAAGAAAGCAAATCTCACATGCATGCACAACCAATCTATATACTGACTATCTGAAACTATCAGCACAAAGACTCACACTATTTCTGCAATATAATGAGCTATAGTACTAAAATGAATTTACTCATTAACCGGTCCACATCAAACCTACATTATTTCTCACAATGCCCTTTTTACCAATGAAACGATATGCAATGCTAGTGCAAAATGCAAGGCGCGACTATCTTTCAAACTTATACAAAGCTTCAGCAAAGACAAACAAAAATGGCAATGCCGTTCGAGGACATGATAATTACATCAGTGCTACCATAAACCACGGGCACCCCTGGAATCATTTTGCGCAGGGCGGTTTCACCGGCACCCCCGTTCGTTCTACCCTCAAAAGTAAAAAAAAACAACAGCGGCGCGGCCCTAGGGTTTCGCACGGTGGAAGACGACGAACAATGCAGCGCAGGCGTAGGTAATGGTTCGAGAAAAAAGGGAAAACGCATAAGGGGAACGACCAGCCGGGAATCTCCATGAAAAATTCGGCGAAACCCCTCCGAAGTATCGACAGACCCCATCATGACAAACACCAGACCGGGTGCAGGAGGCATAACGGCCGCCTGCACCTTGTCTTCCTCCCCTGGTTCAAGGCGAAACAAAATGGCTGCGGGTAATACGAGGGTTCTATAAAGACAAAAACTCCCCCTTTCTAACCGCAGCAGCTATCCAACCCCAAAATAATAGAAGATAAAACGCGGGCTCTTAAAGAAAGGAAAAAACTCTCTCCTCTCTAGACGTAATGGCGGTCGAAACGGATAGGTTAAACGCGGGCTTTTAAAAGCAAAGGCACCCTCCTACTAACCGCAAAGGGCTATCTAACCGAGGACCCTAGAGAAGAAAGACGGACGTAAACCACAAGGGAGACGGCTATGACAAACTCAGCTGTGGGTGAAAAACTCATCGTGCGAGCACAAAGGGCTTACAGGGACCTAAACACAGTCACCCCCACCAAAGCCAACATTATCTAGCTCAAAACCTGAAAAACACTAGGCAAAGCTGTTACGATCCTACCTGGCAAGGGTTTGAAGCTGCTGTGGCAACAATGGCGGAGCTTCCAATCGATAGCTGGCGGCAGGTACAGGCACGACGCTCCACCGGATTCGCAAAGTCGACAGCGTTGACAGCTTGGGCGCAACAAAACAACAATAAAAAAACCAAACAGACGCCCCCCGTATATATAAAAACCTCACACGTGTGATAGGTCAACTCAGTCGGAGCGGACACGAAAGTTATGTTGGGCGACTAAAGCTCAGCCCTCTCCGCAATGGCGGACCATCCTCACTACTCCATCACCCGCAACGTACACAAAGAAATGGGTCGATCGAACGATAATTCGTGGTCGGGCGGCGGCATATACATTGGTCGGGTGACCACGAGTTCAGCCACCCCCGCAACGGCGGATGCAACGGGGCAGTAACAACCTACAGGGCTTCGATACACACAGGTTGGCAGCATAGTAAGACTTCAAAATTCCCAACGATCCGCAACGGCGGAGACAGAAGTTTTTATCCCCCTCCAACACGGAAAGAAAACAACGTCTGCAACCTAAAGAAAAAGTCCACTACCCGCAACGGCGGAACGAAAAGACCAACCCCCGCGTCACTCGGCGCGAAAAAGACAACCGATAATCGGAACTTCCCCACAACGTCGGTTGCGATAAAGGCCAGGAAGACCTGAAGGACACCCACAACAGTGGCACGAAAAAGCTGATCGAGAGCTTGAAAGCACCTGCTATAGTGGCGCGCCAAAAGGAAATGAAGAGCTGGACAACGCCCGCAATGGCGGGCTCATCAACGAGCTAACCTCCGACACATTAAAGCTTTGTAACGAATGTTTTAAAAGGCTTTGCAAAACAGCAGGAGCTCAATTTAAGATGAAAATTAAGGCATGAAATGAGGAAAACCAAGTGATTTGTAGCGACCAAAATGTCTGGGAGACGCTTTTAAATCCAAAGGCCAAAATCAATAGGTTGAAAACAAGGGAAAAATCTGACTAATTCAAAGTAAAGGAGGGTCCCAAAAAAATTTAGAATTTTGGGCAAATGTTGCAACTGCAACAATTGCCCAAAATAATCGCTATATTCATACATATCGCTATAAGAATTACCATCATATCTTATTCCAATTGTTATCTGATGGGAGATACTTGTAGAGGGTACCTTCTGGACATTTTCTTCCTCATACTGTCTACAGTACTCTTCATGCTGCTCATCATAGTCATCATAATACTGCTCATAAGAATCATCATGAAAATAGGACATGGCTGTGAATTTTATTCACTGAGAACTTACTTTCCATTGAAGTAGAGGAAATAGCTCTGATACCACTGTAATGTACCTAAGAATTATTTAGGCACACTAACTCAATAATAGATAATGTTTATGTTCAATTCACCTATATAAGAAAACTATGGGCTAACATGAGCATAAATTTACTTTCGATTGAATTCAATGCACAATGGAAGATTCTTTCAGCTGCAAAAGGATCATAGGTTGGTTTTGTAAGATCAATTACAGGTTTTCAAATAAAGCTATGATGAAAATCAAATCAGATTAGACATCAACTCCCTCTTACAATAAAATTTCCAAATAACTATTGGGAAAAGATTGTGAACTGCATAATGAATTAAGGATCAGGTAAGGAGGTCCAACCAAGGAGGGGAGAGCATCATTAATTTCAGGTTGCTATGAAGAATGTGTTGGATCCTTTTGGGTTTCGAACATCATCCAAGATGAAGTCTACTTCCAGGCTCCTGGGAGTCCCAACATACGCAAACTAAAACAGTACTATTCAGTTCTTAGTGACCAATGGTAAAGGTATTAAACTTAAAGATTTCAGAAATATTATATGGTGTCATTAATTAGTAAAAAAAGTTTTTATAGTTATGTACAAGAATTGGAAAGATCTGAGGTTCACACTAGTATTACTAGCTTTGAGGACTGCTTATAGTAATTGATTTATGGGCGTTCCAAACAGTATAAGAGGGAAAAAAATCCTTGGATTTGGGAATGGAATATATAAATAAGTTTGTCAATGATCTATCATAATATAAATCGAGTGAATTTTTCACAATATGGCTGATGTATGATAAAACAATAAAATTAGTTAACTTTACATTCAATTTTAGAGAAGGTGTAAATAACTCAATTAAAAATTAATCAAACAGAATCAGATCTTCATGAAACTTGCAGAAAAAACATTATTACATCAAATAAGTCTAAAAGAGGATGAAATGAATATCACATAGGTATTAAGGAATCCTCCATCATCAAAATATAGTAATATAATGAGAAAAGGAGACTAAACTTCACCTAGAAATTGGATATTTGAATCTAAACTCTGCAATCACTGGAGCATCTCTAGATATGATAGATTTACCTTCAAAAAACTCTAATGAATGGTTTTACTATAATTGGGTGGAAACATTTTCTGATGGGAACATATCCCAAGTCTTAGTTGAGGCACATCACTCAACCACTGAGAATCAAATCTCTCAAGACAAGAACAAATGACCAAAAATTGTGAGAGGCTTGTGCTATCATTATTTTATATGAAATATGGATTCTTGGTCAAATTTCCTCTTCATGTGGCCCACTTTCCTCCACCAATGTTCCATCGTGAGATGAATGAAAACTTACTTGATGTCTCTTCCTTTCTTTCCTGCCTTTCCAACTGACATGCATTTTCTTCCTTTAGAAACTGCTCCCTCCTTGTTTCTTTATTTTTAGGATGACATGCCTTTCGCTCTTTTGGAAACTGTGCCCTCCTTTCTTTCCTAATTTTCTTGATTTTTGTGCTGATAGATTTTCCTGCTTTCTGCATGTTATTCTAGCTGGATGCTTTTGTGCTGCTTTTATATTTTTCTTCCTTTATGGATCTTTCTAATTTTCTCCTAGTTTCCATTTAGGATGAAAACTCACTGGGTACACATGGATTCATGCGCTCAACTTATCCACCTAGAACGTCCACTAGGGTCCAAAATTAAATATAATTAAAATATATAATAATTTAAACATGGAATTATTAATCCTAAGTTTAAAGTGCCATGTGACTACATTATTATTAAATAAAATTAACGCCTCCTAGGATATAAACATTAGGGGTTATATGATAAGTTGAGTATCATGGTTACCATATGGAAGGAACATTAAAATATTGGTTTTGACCTACTATGTTTGGTGATTATTTTGTTGAAGCTTTAGTCCTAAAGAGGTGTAGAGACTCAAATTTGGCACTAAGCAATGAAAAATGTTTTGTGATATTGAATAAAGGATTGTACTAGGTCATCATGTGTCTGCTGCAATAATATAAGTAGAACCCACTAATATATAAGTGATTTCCACAATGCCACCCATAATAAGGAAAAAAGGGGGTTTAAATTTTTCTATCCATGTCGTCTACTACCAATGATTCATAAATAATTTCACGTAGGTATCCTTTCCAACTGTTCGAATTACTAGTAAAAGAATATTATTTCTATTGGAATAATGAATTCCAACATGATTTTGATGTACTAAAGGAAAATATTTCCTCATTCCTAGTGTTGAGAGGTCCGAATTGGAATATTCCTTTCAAAATCGCCACTAATGCATCAAACTCAACCATAGGAGTGGTTCTAGTCTAAAAGGAAAATATGTTAAGCTATGATAATTATTTCATAAGAAAAAATATAGGCCTTGTTGATTTGAATTATGTTGTAACTAAGAAATAATTATTTGTATTAGTATATGCAATTAATAAATTTAGATATTACTTTACAGGGTATGAAGTCTTTATCCATGCTAACCACTCTACCATTAGGTATATCATGAATAAGTGGATCACAAATGGAAGGATAATTAGGTGGTTGTTGCTCCTATAGGAGTTTAACATCACGGTTTTGGACAAACCAAGAAGGGAGAAGCAAGTATCAGACTTTCTCCCTAAACTTAATAATGAAGGTGAGCATGTTCCAGTTGATGATAACTTTATTGATGAAATTTGTTTTCCTATACATACTAACTCTATATGGTTTGTAGACATATCTAATTATCTTGATACAAGAAATATGCCACCACACATTTCACCTAAAGAAAGAAAAACTGTTAGAAAAAATAGGATCACAAGCAATAAAAATAAACAATAAACAAGATGCAAATATTAAAACGCATTACAAGAGAGACATATATATAACATGGTTCACCCAATATCAGATACACTGACATAGAAATTGCCAGTCATTTATTATTATACCGTCCAACAAAATTAAGGGATACAACCTGCAACAACCCCACTGCACTTCCTCTTCACTCTCTCACAGTCTCTCTCACACAATCATAGATATTGTTTTACAATGCTACAATACAATACATAGTCGTATTACAATACCTTCCTTTTATAAAGGGGATTACCATGGGAAAATACCACAGGTTTCCCAAATACCATGGGGCCGTAAATCACCCATGATTGGCCAACTCATGACTCTAAAATTACAACATTTTTCAAGGGATTTTTTCTTAAATTTTTCTCTATAGGGGATCTTTCCCCCA
>LPNX010978907.1:603248-615970 GCA_001517045.1 Pseudotsuga menziesii | reverse complement strand
CCCCCCCCCCCCCCCCATCAGGTGTTGGGATCCAAACACATTTGAAATAACATCTATGAATCAGGAATATTATGCTCCACAACCAACAAAAAGGGTTGTTAGAATGAGTACCAAATACTCTTTCATCCTAGCACACTGATATGAGGACACACTAATGTTTGTTGTGGAGCCTGATATTCCTGATCCACATATGTTATGTCAGTCACGTTTGGATCCCAGCACCTTATGGCAGGGTGTGCGGGGGATTTCCACCCCACTATATTCGTCAGGAGGGTCCAAGGGGGGGGTGACTATTTTGTGGGTCCCCCCATGATGGGGGTTTGGGAGAAACGCCCCCGTAGCAAAAATTTAGGAAAATGCCTTGTAAAATGTTGTAATTTCATAGTCATTACTTAGTCAATAATGGGTGACTTACAGGTGCATGGTTTTGGGTGCCATGTGGTACGTTCCCATTGTATAACCCTTATAAGAGGAAGGCATTGTAATAAATCTTTGTATTGTATTGCAGCATTGTAAAAGGTCTATTAGGTTAGTAAACTCGCAGGAAAGAGGGGTTCCTGGTTTGAGTGGGAGAAATGGTAGAAGAAGGAAATTTTGGGTCAAAAAATTTAATGGCCAAAACTACCAGTTATGGAAGATGAAAATGGAGGACTATTTGTTCCAGAAGTATCTATACCTACCATTGGGAAGAAAAAAAAAATCGATGACTATGAAGGATGAAGAATGGAAGGTTCTTGACAAAAAGGCACTCGAAACAATACGGATGTTCCCTACTTCGTCAATGGATTTCAATATTTCAAAAGAAAAAAAACGGAGGTTGTGATGAGCACGTTGGCTAAGCTGTATGAAAAACCCTCAGCTTCCAACAAGGTATTTTTAATGAAGTGTTTATTTAGTATGAAGTTGTTAGAAGGTGGATCTATTGTTGACCATTTAAAAGAATTTAATACTATTACTAGTCAGCTAAGTTTTGTAAAAGTGAACTTTGATGATGAGGTTAGGGCTCTTCTAATCATGTACTCATTTCTAGAAAGTTGGAATCGCTTGTTCATGGTTGTAAGTAACTATGTCCCTAGTTCAAACACCCTTAAATTTGATGATGTTGTCGGTGTTATTCTTAGTGAGGAAATACAAAGAAAAAGAACATGTGAAACAAAAGGTAATGCATTGACCATGGAGAGAAGGGGAAGACAAAGGGAGAGAGGAAGGATCCGAGGTAATTGTAGAAACTCTAGAAAGGGAATATCCAAGTCCTGATTGAGAAAGATAGAGTGCTAGAACTCTGGAAAGAGAGGATATCTGAAGAATGACTCCAAAGCTCCAAAGAAGAAATGATATGGGTAGTAGGAGACTACTCTAGAAGCAAATCTAGCAGGTGATTTGTTACAAGATGCTTTAATTATTGCATTAGATAATACTACTGATTACTGGGTAGTATGTTCAAGGGATTCATCATGTTACAACCCATAGGAAATATTTGATGATTATGCTCCAAGTGATTTTGGACATGTTTTATTTGGGGATGATGAACCATGTAAAATTCTTGGAATGGGTAAGGTATAAGTTAAATAATGGAAATGAATGGATGCTAAAGTATGTAAGGAATATTATTGCTATGAAAACAAACATTATATCAATAGGGAAGATGGTAGATAGCGATTGTTTATCTATGTTTGTCAAAATGTGGTGGAATATCACTAAAGGAATACTCATAATAGAAAAAGGAGATAGGATAGGTACGTTGTATTTATGTCCTCATAATACTGATTATTTTATCTGTGTAGATTACACAGAAACAAGTGCATCATTTTGACATCATAGGATTGGCCACATGAGTGAGAAGGGGATGCAGATTCTTCACTCAAGGAAACTTCTTTGAGATATGTAGCAGGTAAGTTTGGAATTATGTGATAATTATGTTTATGGAAAACATAAGAGAGCTATATTTCTCAGGTCTGGGAAACAAAAGAGGAGTGAAAATTTATAGATTGTGCATACATATGTATGGCAACAAGCTTAGGTACAATATCTTGGTTCTCTAATTATTATGTTACTTTATTGATGATTGAACTACAAAAACTTGGGTTTATTGCATTGGATAGAAATATGATGTGTTTTCTACTATTAAGAAGTGGAAAGCTTTGGTTGAGAATGACACAAGAAAAAAGTTGAAATGTCTCATATCTAATAATGGAGGTGAATACTGCAGCAAGGATTTTGATAGTTATTATTCATAGCATGGGATTCATAGAGAGAATATAGTCCTAGGAACACCACAAGAAAATCATGTGTCAGAAAGGATGAATAGGGGGATCATGGAGCGTGCAAGGTGTATAAGATTTATTGCAGGGTTTCCCTTACATTTTTGGGATGATGTTGTAGATATTGTTGTTTATTTAATAAATAGAGGGCCTTCAAACACTTTGGATGGTGGGATTCTATTAGTGCCAAAAATTGTTCTCAAGATACAGAAGAACAAGCCAACACAATATCATAAAACATAATAAAACAAGATAGGTTTTTTAGGGTTTTGGTTGTGCAGTTTGTAAACAAGGGGGTAAAAACTTCACAAGGATAAAGCAAACACTAAATCATGCACAATTTAAGGACTGATATGCATAACATATAAAACATAAACAAGATACAATAATCACGGCATTAAATTCCATCCACAGTTAAAAAGGACTTCCTGAATAATAACCTTAAACAAGAAATAAATATATCAACTGAGTGATTAGACAAATCAGAAACGGAATCAACCAATAGACTAAAAGGGCTTATAGTTGCATATATTTCATAATTAAGTCATCAAAAACACATAAATTTTTTTACACTTAGCTCATAAACCACAGCTTGATAGCCTCCCCTTGCAACAAAAATAGAACCCTTGGTCCTTTCCTGAACTTACATTTATCTTGTTTTTTCAAAAACAGGTCGATAACTGAACAAACTACCTTTAGATAATCTATCGAATTGTTCAATAAAATATCATTATACAAAAATGAAATAACTTTTACAAACTAACTAATAACTGCTTTTCTTAAAATACTTTTACAAGTACTTTGATGCCTCTGCTAAAAGAGAAATTCCTTCTAAAGCTTGGGTCTTCCTTCTTGCTTTCTGGTGATCTGCTTCCAAGTCTTCAACTCTTTTTGTCAGCTCTTCATTCTGTTGTGTCAGCTCTTGAATTTTTTTTTTAGTTCTGTAAACAGGTTCTCTGTCTGTCTCTTTCTTTTTAAAGCCTCTTTAGAAACTGAAATTAATTCCTGATAATGACTATTTACTTCTTCCAAATCTTCTCTCAATCTTCTATTTGCAGCCACTAATCCTTAATTGGTCTCATGCAGGTACTCAATTTGATATTTGTATTGTTTGATACTCCTCTGCAAATTTTGATTTTCAGAATCAATGCACCTTCCTTCTAATACTGGATGCATTCCTTCTGGCATCCAGAGGATTTTCAGCTTTCTGAAAATCTCTTCATCTTCTTCTATATGCTCTGTCAAGGTCACAAGGGTTTCTGAATACTCATTGGATTTAATTTTACATTGGACTGATTGCTCAAAAAACTCTCCTTTTTCTACACAAGATCTATTTAACTCATTTTGATGCTGGTCTAAAATCATCTTCCTTCGAACTTCCATGAATATTTTTGAGTTCTTGGTTTCAGTGAAAACTGGTTTATTTTCTGAAACTATTTGCTTTTTACCCTTCACAATATATTTATTTTGATCTTCATTATCTTCTAATTCTTCCTAAGATGAAGAATCTTCAATTACTGTAATCTTCTTTTCGGCTAGTTTAGGGTTTAACAACTTCTTCACATTTAACCTGAGTTTGTTCTTTGGCCTAGTCTTGGGCCTCCAAGCTGTTCCAATTTCTCCTAACATTTTTAAAACTTTCCCTTGATGTTTAATAGAAGCTAGTTGGACAACTTTCCTTTTCCTCCCTCGTGACATTGCTTCATCTTCAGAATGTGTATGTATATCCTGTTTGGTAGGAACCCTAGCTTCATCAGATAATGACCTTTTCTCATCTTCATAGAGTACTGTAATAGGAACTCGTTCCTGTTCTTTCACATCTTTCCTTATACCTTGGTTTAGATCTACAAGAAAAACATCTTTTATAGACTCCATTTCCTTCACTTTTTCCTATGAAACTTTGTTTTCCCCAATATTGATTTTCTCTTCAATTTCAATATTTTCATCTTCTTGGTTCATAGATTTTTCTGGTTTACTATCTTCCTCATTCTTAACTGTGACCTTATTTTTAAGATTTTTGACCAAATTTTGACTCTTATTCAACTGTCTAGTCTGAGACTGCTCTTCCTTCTCTATTTGAAAACTAGACCAAAATAGGAAATAGTGTAGAAATTCAGGCCAGCAGTAGATTAATTTTACCCACAACAATTATCAATTGATCATGGAAAATTGCTAACAATGGAGACTGAATATGGAGCTGTAACACAAAATTATATTAACTGAGTGTACAATAGCCAACCCTGTAAAATCATAGGCTGCTGAATAAATAGAATACATCAAGAAATTGAATGCATGAGGAAGCATCCAAATCTAGCATAAAGCAGGCTTACCAAAAATAAGCAAATCCCCCATTGGTGTAAAAGCTGGATCCCAAATCTGTCATGGAGCTCACGAATTGGAAAAAAGGAATAGGCAAGCTAAAGAGTGGTGGAATGGCAGCTCATACATGCTTTTGCATGGAGAAAAGAGAGGAGGATGTGTAGGACAAAAAACAAGTTCACCTCACCTAATCTAGCTTTCCCATGTGCCTTAAAACACTAAAAAAGCAGGCAATAAAGCAGAAAAAGTAGATAGGCGCCTAGGAGGCCAAGAATAAAGTAGATTTGATTCCTAAGGCTTTCCCAAGTGCTACATGAGTCGTATATGGCAAGTTTGACCTCTATGGATAGGCAATTAACAACTTACACAAGGTGGGACACATGAACTAGGCAAATAAGACAAAAATAAATGAATTAATGTCTAAGTGGGTAAACTATGGGTTGATCATTCTAACACCCCCCCTTAATCCTGACTTTATGAGTAATAAATCAAAAATATAGGGCCTAGAAACAAGGCTTAGTCACCCTTTTACATACTGTAAGTCCATACAACCAAGGAAAGAGGCAAAACCAACTTGGGAAAATCCTCCCTTAAACATGGACTGTAAAACAAAATTGTAGAATCTTGTCTCCACTCATGCCTTTACAGCATGATCAACAATCCTCGGCAGTGATTTGAGATTGCTGAAGGTCTTCTCACAAAATGCTTTGGTGAAGATATCAGCTACTTGTTCTGAAGATGAACAGAAGAGTAGGTGAATGGTGCCATCATGCACAAGCTCTCTGATGTAGTGCATGTGAATCTCAATGTGTTTGGTTCTCTGCTTCTGAAATGGATCTTTGCAGATTTTAATGGTACTCTGGTTATCATAGTAGATGGTAGTTGAGTACTCAGGTTCGAAACCACACTCTCCAAGTAAACCCTGCAACCATAAACACTGAGTTGTTGCATTAACAACTCCTCTGTACTCAGCTTCTGTAGATGAGAGTGCAATGACACTCTGTTTCTTGCTTGACTAGATAATTGGACCTTCTGCAAGCATGAACACATATCCTAAAGTGGAATTTCTGTCTGTGCTATCACCTGCCCAATCACTGTCAGTAAATCCAATCAAATCAAGATCAGATTTTGCCTTATAGAGTATCCCATGTGTCCTTGTTCCCTGAACAAAGTTAAGGATCCTTTTGGCTGATTTCCAATGTATCTCATGAGGCTGATCCATGAATCTAGAAGCCACACTTACTGCATAACAAATATCAGGTCGAGTATGTGTCAGATACAATAAACATCCAATCAATTGCCTATACAGTGTATTGTTGACCATCGGTGGAGAATCATCTTCCTCCAGCTTCACTCCTGAAAGGAAAGGAATTTTGCTTGCTTTGCAGTCTTGCATTCTGAATTTGATCAGCAAATCCAAGGCATACTTGGACTGGTGCACCTTTATTCTAGCTTTGGTTTGAGCAATCTCAAGCCCCAGAAATTGACTTAAGAGCCCCAAATCTGTCATGGAGAAGGCTTGGTTCATAGCTCCTTTTAAGGAAGCAATCTCAGCCTGTGAGCTTCCTGTAATGAGTAGGTCATAAACATATAACACAATGATCATTAATGAACCATTAGCAGACTTCAAATAGACATTTGGATCTGATTTGCACCGAACAAAATTCAGAGATAGTGTCGAGCACCCTAAATGCAGATAAGTTATTATCAACACACAGAGCTTACGAAATTCATTATCAACCCGAGGAAGTATTTTGTTTCAAAGGGTAAGTGCACAATATATGCTAAACACCAAATCATTGTAGTGAATACTATTCTTAACAACTATGTTCATCCTTCAACTTTGTATGATCCCACCAATCTTCTAACTCTACAATTTCAACCTTATACTTCTATGCATCAATCAGAAATGAAATCAACAGTTACTGACAGCAAGAAAATCCTATTCACAGCCCAAATGAAAGGAATTGCCTATTGATCTAATCACACTCGGAATATGCAATCATAAATTAACTGTAATCTAGAAATTCAATTGCAACAGATCAAGCTCAGCTATTCTAAGAATTGAATTGCAGAAATAAAGATCAACACTTATAACAATCAAGAATTATAAAGGGTTCGTGGGATATCAACCTGAAACCATGAGATGAACAGAGCTGTGTATAGCTATTGAATAAATTGCATAAAGACTATCTACCCAGTCGACTGTTACACTGTGACAGTTATCAATCTTAAGAAATGCAATACTGTAAATCACACATACTACTGCTGCGCACACATAGAATATGATTAACGAAACATCACACAACCACAATTTAAAAGATCCTACCTTAACTCAGCAATCTCTGCGGAAGGCGGGCCCAGCCTTCACACAGAGACGCTGGATGAACAATGTACAGCTCCCTTAAACCAGCAGTAACTCTTTGTATTAAAAAGGAAGAATTATTACAGATTGCTCCCACCGTCAATACACTAAATGAATTAACTATTTTCCAACCCCCCTGGGTCGAGACACCCTTCTGCATTTATACATACAAGCGATAACATCCAATCCTATTACAAAGGGCAGCCATGAAGATCTCTGATCTTCAGGTGCCCTGAATAACACCGGTTGTTACAAGACGTGGCATGATACAATTATAGAAAGTACGAGAAGACTGTTGACTGGCCCAGAAGTGGCGATCTTCTCAGATCGCCATAATATTCGAGCAGCTACACTGGAGATCCCTCGATCATAGCACATTCTGTTGTGGCTACTCTGACCGGCTCTTGTCTGGAATGTCACGTGCCCCCAATCGATGATGGACAGGTTGAGGATCCCTTTTGTGTCATGACCATCCCTCGTCCCTGGACTTGTTCAGCTTCATCCCCCTGCATTCTGCTCATCTCATATTATCTTCATACATCACACATATTAGCACAATTTCGAGAGATAAATAGCCTTAATTGTCACAAGAATAAGCATTAACTAAGGTAAAATAATAATCAGTCTTACCTTGACAAATTAAGGAATAAAGTGAAGAAAGTCAGTCTAATTGGCATGCTAAGCAGTGTAAAACAAGAGAAGAAAGGTGATTAAAGATGGTTAAAAAGGGACCAAATTTGGACTCAACATCTCCCCCCAACTACCCTTTTGCATGTCCTCATGCAACCACCTGCTTCACTCAGAATCTGAATCCTGCATTGAGCTCTGTTCATGGAGAGAAGAAAAATTGTAGGGAAACTCAGGTTTCTTATCTGCCTTCAGAAAACCTCTGTGAATAACCCAGAACTGCCAATATTTCTGCTCCTCTGCCCTAGTCATGGAAAAATCCCTGTTGTATGGTTTTGCTGGCCACCAAATAAGAGGAAATTTGAACTTTAAACCCAGCCAGTTGACTCCACATTCCTCCATACACCCTACATAACCCTTGACTCTTGAGAGTGCATGTTTAAAATTTTTAAAGCAGTAGGGGTCCCTGCTTTTCAGTGTAGAGGAGGCAGCCTGCCATCTGTGTCGGCTGCCATCTAATGCAACCTGCTGCTGCCTAGAAATAGATTTGGTACATGTAGAGATTACCTCCTCCTGCAGTTTCATGATGTGTTGCTCATGGGAAGGAATGGAAAGAAAACTTTTATACTGAGCCAAGAGAATGCCAGGATTCTGGGGTTCACTACGGATCCATAAATTAGTATAGCCTTCATTGTCGGAAAAGGTCTGAAAAGACCTTTCCCACTGAACATGATTGTTCACAAAAGAGGCAAATGCTCGTACCTGAACATCTCCTACGAATGGAACAGGATTTGAGTGCCGATCCATAGGGCATGCTATCTCGTGCAGGTACAGTTCACATAGCAAGTTCTGCTCTTCAAAGTTGCTCCCAAGAAATGTCTCCAAAATTTTTTCTGAGGTTGCAATTTCGAATAACCTCCCCTCCTTTACAGCTTTTAATTTGAACCAGACAAACTGCTCGAAAAGAAACACTGGATAAGAGGAAGAGGGCTTCCTAGTGCCTATGAGTTCTCGGGATAGGTCATACATTTGATCCTTATCCTTCTGCATGGATGAGAATTTCTTCAATTTCTTTATCTCCTGCTGCAGCTCCTCTACCTGAACTCTGTGGCCCATACGCTCTTCAGCCCCCTGCTCTTCCAGCGCTCTAATAATTCTCTTATGCTCATCCAACGCAATTGTCTTTTTCTGGTTTTCTTGCACCTGAGTTCTCCATTTAATCACTTCCATCCTCAGGGATGAAACTTCTGCTGTAAGATCTGAAATCTCCTTTTTATAATGTTCCTCCTATTCTGCACCCAAATCAATAAAATTTCTGCAAGGGAGGAGTATTGTCTCTTGTGAGACAGTGTCTTCCTGCACTTCTTCTATGAGAGTTGCTGGTTCTTGTGTGACAGCAACATCCCCTGGATTTTCTTCCATAACTGTGATTGATGGTTGTTGAGACACTGGTTCTTGTGTAACAGTGTCTTCTCCCTGATCCATCTGCATTTCTAAATCTGATTCATGTGTTGCTGGTTCTTGTGTGACAGCAACATCTTTCAAGTTCTCCTCGGCGTCAACCTCCATTGCTTTTAAGGACACTGGTTCTTGTGTGGCAGTGTATTCCTCCTGCATTCTTGGATTCAATTCTTGTGTTGCTGGTTCTTGTGTGGCAGCAACACTTTTCAAACTCTCCTCAGGATCCATCTCCATTGCTTTTGGGGACACTGGTTCTTGTGTGGCAGTGTCTTCCTCCTGCATTCCTGGATTCAATGGTTGTGTTGCTGGTTCTTGTGTGGCAGCAACACTTTTCAAATTCTCCTCAGGATCCATCTCCATTGCTTTTGGGGACATTGGTTCTTGTGTGGCAGTGTCTTCCTCCTACATTCCTAGATTCAATGGTTGTGTTGCTGGTTCTTGTGTAGCAGCAACATCTTCGTTCCCCTGCTCTTGAGATTGGATATCTTCCCCATCATACAACTCTTCCTCAAGGACCTCAGTGTCACCTGAGTCTATTGTCTATTCATCCTCACTATACTGTATATCGGGTATGATATCTATCCCTGGATCATCTTCTGTTTGAAATTCAGGAATTCTCAAGGATGTTGGTTCTTGTGTGGCAACATCCTGGATTACCTCTTCATCCTCCCGTGGATGCAGTTCTTCTCTAAGTTTTGTATCATGAGGACATTCTGGGTTTACAGTGCAATCCTCATTCCCAGGTTCCAGAGTGTCCTCCATTCCAGATTCTTTTTCTCTTCCCACCTGCATTTCTGAAATTGCAGTCCCCTATTCAGGTTCATCAATGTTCTGCCGTCGTGGCTCAGTTTCTATCATCTCTATATCGTGGGGGCATTCTGGATTCGCAGTGCAATCCTCATTCCCATCATCACTCCTGATTTCATTCTCTGCTCTGGGATTAGTAGCAGCCTCAGCAAGGATGATCAAAGATGTTGGTTCTTGTGTTGCAGCATCTTCTTCTTCTGCAGGTTCTTCCCTTGTGGATGTGGGCTGTTGTACTGTGCGAATTATGACCCCATGGCCCTTATTTTTGAAAATTTCCCCACAATTGGGGCACATTTCTTGCTCCTCCTCCTTGTCAAGGTCAATAGATTCTGCTACCTCAAGGTAGTCTGCCGCCTCCACCAATGTATACATTTTCTTCTCGCCTTGTTTCCTACAAGTTTCCTTCCATGTCTCCACTTCCCTTCGAAGTATTTGGACTTCCTCCTTTAATACTGTTTTTTCTTCCAGAAGTCCTTCAAGGATGGGTTCTACCTCAACTGGCCTTTCTGGAGCATCCATTGGCCTTAGTACAAGGATTGGGATCTCAACCTGTGACTCCAGGGTTTCCCATCTTTTTCTCGCTGCCTCTGAGATTGTATTTGGTTTGAGTCTTTTGCCTCCTATTGGTGCAGTTATGCTCAACTCCTTAATTGGTCTCTTTCTTCCTTTTCGTGACGTTTTCGTTTGAGGGGCTGACTTATCAGGATTCACTGCTGGGGTCAAAGGAATGTTTTCTTGTGCCTCAGATCTCTCCTCCTCAATTAGGGTTCCTCCTTCCCACTCAGGTAAGGATTCAACAGTGACCGGCTCCATCTGTTCCATCTGTTCTTCAATTGCCTTAGCTCTGTCATCTTCAGGTTCAATTGTCGCAGCATTCAATGCTGCTCCAATTTCGCCTTCTGATGACAGAGCTACCCTGTTGTCTGAATGTCTCTCAATATTTTTATCAACACTTTCCCTCAATGGTTCTGCTTGTGTCCCCTATTGTGCTTGTTCTGGTATAATATCATCCCCCCCCCAACTATATTGGAGGGACACCGATCCTCCTGATGATGTTGAAGCTGTGCCTGTTCTGCTGGGAGACCCAGGACAGGAACAGGCTCCTGAGTGCGGGTCGTGAATTGATCCCAGGTGATATTGTGCTGGGCCAGGGTTCTTGAAATGATTAATTTAATAAGACCATGGTGGGTTAGGGAAACATGTGGATGTTTAGCCGTTTGAACAAACATCGCCATCTGGCGTAGGTTATGGAACAGATAGTATGGAATATTCAACAAAATGCCATGGAAAAGATGGGAAAGCAAAGGTAGTTCAGAATTATAAACAACTTGGTACCTACCTTCGCAAGTGATGTATTTCTTAAGGAAGACAGCAACCTGATCCCATGGTCGCGGCAGTGACTGCAGTACAATTCCTCTCTTCGATGATTGAACGTGCTCCCCCTCTCGTAGAAATTCCTCCCGTGCAACCATCGTGGGGATTCGTCGTTCAAACCATGCCTTTCCCACCATTGGAAGAGCAGTAACTTCAGATATAATAGCCTCGGAAACTTCTATCCGCAGCCCCCATACCTCAGAGTGAGTATCCTTAAGGTGTAAAGCGAATTGCAAAGCTGCTTCTCTGTTAAATCCATCTAGTCGCTCGAAGAATTCAATCCAGCCAGCGGCTTGAAAGATGGCGAAAACCTCAGGATTGTTTCGGATTTCCTGCGTGTTTAAAGGTTCATGACGAGCTAGAAGCCCCATAGTCCTGGCAACAGATTTCTAGAGTCCGAGAGTGGAGGTTGCAGAGCAGGGAATGCACAGATCGTCGAGCGGAGATGTGAGTAGGGAGATGGCAAATTTGGAAAGTGCAGTGCAGAGGGAGGTTCAAAATTTTTATTCCAAATTGGGGAAGGTGGCGGTTATGAGATTTTACGTCGCATGGGGGACGGATTAATTAAGTCATAATGGTAATACGTATTAAGGCACGACTGATATCATTAAACCCAAATTAACACTTAATCATGTAAAAATCAAAGCCATACCTCGTGCGACTGTGCATCGAATGACCGGCGGGGAATGATGATCCATGTGTTGCTGACGCTGGAAGGCCGAGCGCATGCACAGGCATTAAGTTGATCATAATAATAGCAATTAATGCCATAATTCCATCGCCAGTGAAAACGGAGAAAACATCGCGTCACCGGGGTCGGAATTATGCCAAATTGGCCGGCACAAGTGGAATAAATCAGAGCCATAAGAAATAGCGGAAGCAATTTGCTTTGATTAACACAGGAGTTACTACTGCAAAGAACAGAAGAACAGTCTGTAATGCTAAAAGGTCCGCCAAATAAAGCGGGAGTGAGGTTTCCCATCATGATATCGCGGCCAATTAAAAGATGTTACAGCCGTCAAGGAAGATCACGGCTGTCAGAATTCACAATGGCTGGGAAAGGATGTTGCGGCCATGGGAACATGTGGGTCAGCCACCGGGAGTGTATTTTCGGCCGCCGGAGGATTATGTTCGGCCGCCGGGAAACTTATGTTCATCCACCGGGAAAAAGAATTTTCGGGCCTTTGGGAAAAGATTGCGTTTGTTCAGCCGCCGGGAGTGTTTGTTCAGCCATCGGGAAAAAGGGTTTTCGGGCCTTTGGAAAAAAGTTGCGGCTGTGGGAAAGTTTGTTCAGCTGCGGGAGCATTTGTTCAGCTGCCAGGAAAAAGAATTTTCGGGCCTTTGGAAAAAGGTGGCGGCTGTGGGAAATTTTGTTCAGCTGCGGGAGCGTTTGTTCAGCCGTCGGGAAAAAAAAATTTCGGGCCTTTGAAAAAAAAGATTGCGGCTGTGGGAAAGTATGTTCAGCTGCGGGAGCGTTTGTTCAGCCGCCGGGAAAAAGAATTTTCGGG
>LPNX010978907.1:489142-601319 GCA_001517045.1 Pseudotsuga menziesii | reverse complement strand
TCATATGGCACTTCTCAGTGCTTAATGAAAGCTGAGCCTATTTACAGCGAGTTAAAACCTTCTTTAAATTTTCTAATGCCTCATCGAAATCCCTGCCATATGGAGTGAAATCATCCATGAAGATTTCCATGCTATCATTGAATAATTCAGAGAATATCCCAATCACAGCTCTTTGGAACGTTGCTGGTGCATTGCATAATCCAAATGGAAGTACTCTGTAAGCAAACGTTCCCTAGGGATAGGTGAAGGTGGTTTTATCCTGATCCTCAGGAGCAAATTAGATTTGGTTGTACCCACTGAAACCGTCTAGGAAGGAGAAGAACTTCTTCCCTGACAGGGTATCAAGTACCAGGTCGATAAAGGGTAAAAGGAAATGATCCTTTTGGGTTTCTTTGTTCAATTCCCTGTAATCAACACAGACCCTCCATTTCCCATTTTTCTTGGGTACTATCACGAGTGGGGAGACCCACTCACTATCTGAAATAGGGTATATAAACCCTGCTTCCAAAAGTTTCTGGATTTCCTCCTTCACTATATCCCTCAGATTGGGGTTCATGCATCGTTGGGGTTGACACACAGGCCGGGAGTCACTTTTGATATAAATGTGATGAGTGCACAGATTAGAAGGGATACCCCTCATATCTGTATACTCCCAGGAAAACGCCCCCTTATATTCTTTCAAGAGGCTGATCAGGTGTTTCTGTTCCTTTGAGGAGAGACTAGGATTGATATTCAAAGTCCTTCCAGGTTCTACCTCAATCGGAATGCTCTCTGAATTTTTCACAACCAGGATTATGTTTGTGCCACCCACCAAGGATTCTTCCATAAGGTTTTCTTGCTCTTCCTTGCCCAGGGTAGTGTTAAGAATTTGATAGACCTCTCTATTTACTGAAGTGGGTTCACTAATGAAATTGCTAATGGTATCATCTTCTGTCTCATTTTTAAAGGTTAAGGCCTTCCCTATAGTTAATAATGACTGGACATCCTCCTCCTCCTCTTCCTACTCTATCCAAAGGGATGTGTCAGCCTCTACACTTGGCCGAGCTGGAGGATACAGAGTGAGGTTTTTAGTATCCATACCATCAGATATCATCATAGACCCTGATCGACAGCTGATGCAAGCATCAGTTGTGGCCAACCACGATCTCCCCAGGATCAATGGGTGTCCCCCCAGCTGCGATTTTGGTTGTAACACCAAAACGTCAGCTGGGTACTCCCATGAATCTACTGATATAACAAGGTCATCCAAGATCCCTTCGGGTCTGATGGTGGATCTGTCTGCCAATTCCAAAATAGTAGGGGTCGGTCTAAACTTGGTGAGCCCAAGCTTCTTTACAGTTTCCATGGTTATAACATTGATTGCTGCTCCCAGATCCACTAGGACGTTGGGTATCTGTGTCTATCTTATCTGTACAGTAACGGTAGGATTACCAGGGTCATCGTACTTAGCCACAGGGGCTTTTCCTGTTATCAAGGCCGATAAGTTTCCTATGACATGAACCATAGGAGGATCCCTGAGTTTCCTTTGTGTTCTTCTTGTACACAGCTCCTGAACTGTTCTAGCGTAAATGGGCACATCTTGAAGCGCTTGAAGGAGGGGAATTTTAACATAAAGGTTTTTTAACTCTCCGAGGAGGTTAAACTGAGGTTTCCCCCCCATTTTTGGTAGCAGTAATCTCTCGAGGTATGGTGGCTGCTTTATCAGATGGGAAGGCTGTATCTCTTCAGGTTTATCATTGGATGGTTCAGCCATCCCTTCTAAGGGATGCCCAGCATCCTCAATGATGGGCCTTGAGTCAAATGGATGCTGTAAGCTCTCCTCTTCTTTATGCTCAGAGGATGAAACATCCTCTGTAATCACAGGTTCTACAATTTTCCCAGATCGTAAATGAATTTCATTACAGGGTACAGGGGAAAGAGAGTAGGCTGGCATGTTGACAGTCTCCAATTGGTGGACTACTTTATTGTTTGGGTTAGGATTAGGTTGGGCAGGCAGCTGGGGTCGGATTGGTATATTCGAGACATAATTGTTTTGCAGCTGCAGCTGTGACTGTGGAGGTAAGTATTGAGGATATGGAGGAATTTGGGGGAATTGAGGGAATTGAGGAGAGTACGGTGCTTGTTGAGGTAGAGGTGGTTGAGGAAACTGGTTCCCAGGATGGAAATTCCTCCATCCAGGAGTCCATGACGTAGGTTGGGGTGGTGGCTGTGTCCAGGGATTCCATGAATTATAGTTTTGCATTGTAGGTTGAGAGGAATTCCATTGAGTATAATTTGAAGGGAATTGTGTATTCAAATTTTGCGTATTATTCCAATTCCCCATATTATTCAAAAATGGGAGAGAGTCTGGAGACATACCTTGATTCCGAGGCTGCCATGGTTTCTTCTGTGCGATAAAGTAGGCCGCTTCCACATCCGGGTTTGATGCTTGCAGAACGGCCTTGAATTGAGGAAGTGACGGACATTCCTTCATATCATGGTTTAGCTCACACAGCTGACATACGTTCACTTTGTCAAGCAGGCATTCTCTCAATGGATGATTCTTCCTACATCGGGGGCAGAACACACCCAATGTGAGATCCTCTACTGCTTGTTTTTGTTTCGCCTTCAGGACATCAATTTCAGAAGAGATGGATCTCATCATTTCTGTTTTAAAATTTTCAAGTAGATTGCCTATCTCTACTCGGGTGGCGCCTCCGTTAGATGACTTCTGAGTTTGGTCGAAGACGTCACGTTCCAGCTTTTCTCATTTATCCCGCTTATTATTTCTGGAAGACCCTCTGGAATATCTTTTGCACAGCTCCACAATATTGTCGAAAGGTTCTTTGGAGATGTCTCCCTTACCAAGCAGGTTTAACATATCTAGACAATCATCCCTGATTCCCCGAAGCAAGATTATTTTGAGTACATCCAGTCCCATGTTCGTCTGCCCAGCTCTCTGCACATTGTACAGCAGTCTTTCCACGAAATCCTCCAAACTTTCGTCCTCCTTCTCCACCATTTTAAATAACTCCTCTCTCTTATCCTTGGTGTTACAGTATTCCTGGTATTTCTCTAGGAACACCTGCTTCATTGCTTCCCAATTAGTAACGGTCCCTCCCCCAAGGATCATGAACCAGCGTAATGCATTGTCCTTAAGGGTAGCAGGAAAAAGTTTTAGTTTTTGGGCATCGGTGATATAATCGTAACTGCGATAAAGAATATCGAATTCGAAAAGGAATTCGTCTGGGTCTTCTGCCGCCTTTCCATGGAAACGAGGTAACACTGATGGTGAAATATTCTTCATAGGAGCTGCCCCATCTGGTTGTTGAATAGGAAATTGCAATGTAGCCACTGTTCCCTCCGGCAAGGAGCGATTCTCATGATGATAGTTTTCTCCCATCACTTCCTCCTCGTCGGCTCCATGTCTGTTACTCATCTCTTCTTCTGTTTTCTCCTCTTCGTCTCCTCCTATACTCTTTTCTTCATTCTTCTCTTGTTCCTCGTTCTTTTCTTCATTTTTTCCTTGTTCCTCATTCTTTTCTTCATTTTTCCACTGTCCCAGGAACTTCTGGTGGTATTGATCCCACACTTCCTTAGTTACACTCCTCCCGTTGATGTGATAATTCGGACCTCTACCAGCAGGTCCCGTTGTAACCGCTGTGTCTTTGTTTACAGGGATGGCTAAGGACGTCGCAGTTGCTCATGTATTCTCCACTATGGATCCTGATGCTAGCGCCCCAGGATCAGCAGGGTTTCTTCTGTTAGGAGTTTCTTGAAGACGAGCTCCAGTGGATGAATTAGTTTTGTCAACAAGGTCGTCAATGAACGTCCTTCTGCCCAATGGTGCTCCTCGACCTCGACCCGAGCCACCTGCACTATTAGTATCTTGTGGGGTTTTGGGAGTTGGGAATTGATCGCGTTTTACCCTTCTAGTATTCATACAACCCAAATCATTTCATCACAAAAATAAAAAGAGACTGACTAAAAATAATTATCAAATGCAACTACTGATAGTGTTTAATTACCCTTCCCCGGCAACGGCGCCAAAATGTCGAGCACCCTAAATGCAGATAAGTTATTATCAACACACAGAGCTTACGAAATTCATTGTCAACCCGAGGAAGTCTTTTGTTTCAAAGGGTAAGTGCACAATATATGCTAAACACCAAATCATTGTAGTGAATACTGTTCTTAACAACTATGTTCATCCTTCAACTTTGTATGATCCCACCAATCTTCTAACTCTACAATTTCAACCTTATACTTCTATGCATCAATCAGAAATGAAATCAACAGTTACTGACAGCAAGAAAATCCTATTCACAGCCCAAATGAAAGGAATTGCCTATTGATCTAATCACACTCGAAATCTGCAATCATAAATTAACTGTAATCTAGAAATTCAATTGCGACAGATCAAGCTTAGCTATTCTAAGAATTGAATTGCAGAAATAAAGATCAACACTTATAACAATCAAGGGTTCGTGGGATATCAACCTGAAACCATGAGATGAACAGAGTTGTGTACAGCTATTGAATAAATTGCATAAAGACTATCTACCCAGTCGACTGTTACGCTGTGACAGTTATCAATCTTAAGAAATGCAATACTGTAAATCACACATACTACTGCTGCGCACACAGAGAATATGATTAACGAAACATCACACAACCACAATTTAAAAGATCCTACCTTAACTTAGCAATCTTTGCGGAAGGCGGGCTCAGCCTTCACACAGAGACGCTGGATGAACAATGTACAGCTCCCTTAAACCAGCAGTAACTCTTTGTATTAAAAAGGAAGAATTATTACAGATTGCTCCCACCGTCAATACACTAAATGAATTAACTATTTTCCAACCCCCCTGGGTCGAGACATCCTTCTGCATTTATACATACAAGCGATAACATCCAATCCTATTACAAAGGGCAGCCATGAAGATCTCTGATCTTCAGGCGCCCTGAATAACACCGGTTGTTACAAGACATGGCATGATACAATTATAGAAAGTGCGAGAAGACTATTGACTGGCCCAGAAGTGGCGATATTCTCAGATCACCTTAATATTCGAGCAGCTACACTGGAGATCCCTCGATCATAGCACATTATGTAATGGCTACTCTGACCGGCTCTTGTCTGGAATGTCACGTGCCCCCAATCGATGATGGACAGGTTGAGGATCCCTTTTGTGTCATGACCATCCCTCGTCCCTGGACTTGTTCAGCTTCATCCCCCTGCATTCTGCTCATCTCATATTATCTTCATACATCACACATATTAGCACAATTTCGAGAGATAAATAGCCTTAATTGTCACAAGAATAAGCATTAACTAAGGTAAAATAATAATCAGTCTTACCTTGACAAATTAAGGAATAAAGTGAAGAAAGTCAGTCTGATTGGCATGCTAAGCAGTGTAAAACAAGAGAAGAAAGGTGATTAAATATGGTTAAAAAGGGACCAAATTTGGACTCAACAGATAGCAAGAAGCTATCTATCTTGGCATACCAAGCCCTGGGGGCTTGCTTTAGCCCATACAATGACTTTCTCAACCTGAACACAAGAGAAGGGTTAGTAGAAAAACCTTGATGCTGCTGCATATATATCTCCTCAGTGAGATCTCCATTCAAGAAGGCACATTTTACATCCATATGATGTACCTCCCATTGCCTTGAGGCTGCAATGGCTAGAGCTAGCCTGATGGAATCCATCTTTGCTACTGGGAAAAATGTCTCATTGTAATTGATGCCATGAACCTGTGAGTAGCCTTTAGCTACCAATATATCCTTGTACTTCAGTGGTGAACCATCAGCAGCAAACTTGGTCTTATATACCCGCTTACACTGGACTAACTTTCTTCCTGGAGGAAGATCCACTAGCTCCCATGTGTTGCTCTTCTGGAGTGAGCTGAAATCCTCCTTCATGGAAGCTTGCCATCTTGAATATCCTGCTGCTTCTTCATATGTTTGAGGATCAGACTCCACCATCAAATAGCATTTTTCAGCAAACATAGGATCCTTCATGCACAGACCACTCTCAAATTGAGATCTAGTCCTCCTGCTGCATGTAGTGTCTTGGCTTCCCGTTTAGGCCTTGTGGGGCTGTTTGGGTCTGAAATAAACTCATATCCATCAGAAAAATCAGAATCAGCATGTTCAACAAACTCTTTACTTACTTCTTGAGGTTTAGGTGGTGAAGAGGCTTCACCAACTTCCACTTCTGCAAGGGGTTCTTCTTCAAACTGAACACACCTTTCAATGAAGGCTTTGTTTGTGCTCAATTTTTTCAAATTGTACCCTTTTGAATCTTCAGAGTATCCAACAAAAAGACACTCTTGGCTTTGGGGCTGCAAAGCCTTCCTCTTCTCTGTCGGGATTCTAGCCCATGCCTTTGAGCCAAAAATTCTGAAATGGGTCACATCTAGCTTGTGCCCACTCCATGCTTCAAAGGGAGTCATACCATCAAGCTGTTTGTGAGGCACCCTATTCTAGATATAGGCTGCACAGTTGATAGCTTCGGCCCAGTACTTTGGTGGAAAATTTTTGGCCTCCATTATGCATGTTTCCATCTCCTTCAGTGATCTGTTCTTCCTCTCTGCAACACCATTCTGCTATGGTGTGTAGGAGATAGAATGTTGCATCTGAATAACTGCATCTGCACAATAGTTAATAAACTCACACTTGACATACTCACCACCATTGTCAGATCTGAGGACCTTGAGTTTCCTTCCACACTGGTTTTCAACCAAATCCTTAAAGACTTTGAATAGGCCAAAAACTTCAGACTTGTGTTTCATGAAGTGAACCCAACAATACCTGGAAAAATCATCAATAAAGGTCAATGCATATTTGGCCTGACTCATGGACATATGAGGGAATGGGCCAGCAACATCACTGTGAATCAGCTCGAGGGGTGCAGAGGTTCTCTCATGACTAGCTTTCTCAAATTTGTGCTCTGGGTGTTTTCCTAGGATACAACCTTGGCAGACTCCTCTGGAAAATTTTATCTTGGGCAACCCTATGACCATTTATTTCTCACTAAGATCAGACAGATACTTGTAATTTAGATGGCCAAATCTTTCATGCCACAGCTTGCTAGCTTCATTAGCATGGATAAGAAAAGCAGAGGGGTTTGAGTAAGGTATGAAGTGTGAGAACATGTATACCTTTTGAGCATGATTCGCAACTCCTTTTGCAATGACTCTACCAGTTGAGATTTCTGTGATCTCAACTTCATCGAGGGAGAATATGACCTTCTTAGGAGACCCAGTGTGGGTCATCTAGTACACTGATAGGAGGTTGGAGGCAAGACCAGGGACATACAACACATTGTTCAACTAACCATGATCAATATCTATCCTTTCTTTGCCTAAACTTTCCGTGAGAGAGTCATCTCCCAGTACAATAGATGGTCCTTTCGACTTGTCCAGTGAGGAGAAGGCCTCCTTAGTCGAAACCATGTGTCTTGAAGCTCCAGAATCAATGATAAAACTGGGTGAGCTTGATGTGCCAGCAACTAATGCATGAACTCTCTCTCTATCATCTGAACTTGATCCTCCTTCTCTCTTCATTGAGCTTTCTGGAAGGGAGATGCCATTCTTCTCCAGGAGTTGGTTCAGCATATCAATCTGCTTTTTCATACAAGAGCTTTCAGTGTGATTTCCCTTCGAACAGTATGAGCACTTGTTCATTTCACCTTTGTTTTTCTTCTTCTGGGTATTTTTCTTGGGACCTTGTTGATCCTCTGGAGACTGCTTCTTGTCTCTCTTTTGCTCAGGTGGATTTTTAGCTTTCTTTTTGCTTTTTGAATCCACCCTCGAATCTCCAGCAATCAAAGCTTGATCTTTGGATGGTTTGATGGTGCCCATCATCACCAGCTTGTCTTGTTCTTGTGTGAGAGATTCCATGAAATCTGCAAGGCTAGGCATCTTCCAAGTTCGAGCTATGAGTTTTGTGGCATAGAAGGTCAAAACAAAGACTGAGTATTCAGGTCCTAGCTTTGATAGGATGGCCAATATGAGCTGATCATCTTTCTTTTCGATACCACACTGCTTCAGCTGCAAAACTAGTGCTTTGAACTTGGAGAAATATAGCTGCAGGGATTCAAAGCTACTAGGACTCAGAGAAATCAGCTAATTTTTGATCTGATGTCCCCTCATCTCATCTGTCTTTCAAAAAATATCAGAAATCTTCTCCCATGCTTGATCCAGTGAAGTTAATCCATCGAGATGGAAAAGGAGGTCTCAGAAAATACTGAGACATAGGAGGCCATAAGCCTCATCTCTCCGATTGTGCCATTTGATCTTCTCTGCAGCAGCATTGGGCTCTGCTTCTGTATCCGTAGTCACCCTGTAGAGGCCTTTCACTCTCAACAAGATCTCCATCTCTACTTTCCATTCAAAATAGTTTAAGGGAGTCAAGATAGTTTTCTGTGAATCCATATCTTTAGAAAATCTATCCTGGCTGTCAGTAGAAGGCTCCCAGTCTTGATGTCGAACCTGCAAAAAAAAAATTGAAGGAGAGTAACAAGATACAATGGCTCTGATACCATGTAGAAATTCAGGCCAGCAGTAGATTAATTTTACCCGCAACAATTATCAATTGATCATGCAAAATTGCTAACAATGGAGACTGAATATGGAGCTGTAACCCAAAATTATATTAACTGAGTGTACAATAGCCAACCCTATAATAACATAGGCTGTTGAATAAATAGAATACATCAAGAAATCGAATGCATGATGAAGCATCCAAATCTAGCATAAAGCAGTCTTACCAAAAATAAGCAAATCCCCCATAGGTGTAAAAGTTGGATCCCAAATCTGTCATGGAGCTCACGAATTGGCAAAAAGGAATAGGCAAGCTAATGAGTGGTGGAATGGCAGCTCATACATGCTTTTTCATGGAGAAAAGAGATGAGGATGTGTAGGACAAAAAACAAGTTCACCTCACCTAGTCTAGCTTTCCCATGTGCCTTAAAACACTGAAAAAGTAGGCAATAAAGCAGAAAAAGAAGATAGGCACCTAGGAGGCCAGGAATAAAGCATATTTGATTCCTAAGGCTTTCCCAAGCGCTACATGAGTCAAATATGGCAAGTTTGACCTCTATGGATAGGCAATTAGCAACTTGCACAAGGTGGGACACATGAACTAGGCAAATAAGACAAAAATAAATGAATTAATGTCTAAGTGGGTAAACTATGGGTTGATTATTCTAACAAATAGACCCATGTTTTCTCTTGCTTTCGAAGTACAGTATTTATGACTAGTTTTATAAGCCCATGATGAAACACGGATTGTTTGGTGTGATCCTGATGCTCCCTCACCCTGCTAGACATATTTTGTAAACTTTTCAAGAAGAAGAATGGGAGATTCATTTTCGCTTCATGGCTGAGATGTTGCAAAAACCTAAAATGATACTTGAAAACAAATGCAAATCTCCCTTCACAAGTGATATACCTCTGCAGGATTTTGATTTGCTCTATCCATTCTACCTTAAATTTCTGAATAGGTACTCCCTTTCCCCAATTTGGCACTACATATAGAAGTAAGTATTTCTATGTATCAATGGTGAAAGGCACTTTTTTAAACCAGTATTCACCCTCATCTAAGATCCCTGTAGATTCTCCTAACAATTCTTTGGTCAACTTAAACTTCAAAGTATCAAAAGTCACCATATCTTTATCCAAACACTGAGCAAATTTATAGGAGACTTTTGAGCGATATCCCTCAATTCTTTCAAAAAAAGTTAACCACCCTGCCTCTGAAAACAATTTTGCACAGTCTGGAAAAGTCTGAACCCAGGTCATGTCTGAAGGTTCAGCTCTATTGGTTTTACCACTTCTTTTCATTTTAAATGACTATCAAATTGATTCTTCAGCAAAACAAAATCTAATTCTATTCAAATATTGACAATTTGATAGACAGAGCTATGCTAGGAAACTAAAAACCCCAAACTGGACTCTATCTCTTAAACTGATAAATTCCTTAATTCCATTAACATAGGATTCGATATAAAGTATGAATTAGGTTTACATACTAATAATCTTCTTTCAATTCCATCATTAATCCTTTGCTTAGTAAAAACCCAAATACATGGAATTTGAGATCAATTCGCAGCCTACCTGTCAAAGTCATGAATCCAGGTGCTAGAATCATGCTTTCTTGACTGTCAGGTGTCCAATTTCATTCTCAATCTTCTCTGACCACTATGATAACTCCAAATGATCACCCTTCAAAAGCCCTAATTTTCTGACCTGTTTCAATATTTAATTACACACTGCTAACACTTCGCCACAAACTCATATGATCTTCATGCACTCTAGGGGATACGAAATTCAAGGCGAATTTGTCTCATCCTATTTAATCATCATTATTCCATCACTCTACAACAGACCACCGCAACTCACCCTCATGATGATTTGCTTGAAGAATTAACACCTGTCACAATGATCATTCTAGAGGAAACACATATCAAATCCATTAACCAAGTATGAAAGACCTCTCATGTGTGAGAATTTTAAAAAATTTGAACCAAAAATGATGATTTTTGAACTCCACGATTTTCTTGTAGCGCATGTGTGTAATTTTTTCAAAAATATAATAGCTAGCAAAGATTTAACTTTGGTAAAATGATCTAGATCAAAACTTTATGATATTTTTAGGACCTTTTTAATTCATATAAACATTCTATAATCCCCCTAACTATGAATTTCTATAAATAAAATCAAAATTGAAAAATAAAAATAAGAAATCATATAAACATGAAAATTAAAGAAAAAAGATTCAAAATATCCTAAAAAACAAAATTTTCTAGGAGAAATGAACAAAACCAAGTTTCAAAACATAAAAAAATGCATTAAAATTGAAAAACAAAAAAAAACCTCTAACATCTAGCTCCTGCTGCGGGATGAAGTCCTCCCTGTGAGGCTTCAAGAAGTTGTAGATCAGTGCCTTCTGTGTTGTAACTGCAACTGCCTGCTACTCTACAAAAATTCCATTGGGTCATGGATTCTTTATTCTATTATTCATACTGGTATATACAATGAGAGTCCAATACTTCCCTCACAAGCTGTAAAAATGTTTGAGGAATCGTCCATTAACTGGATTAGACAATTCCTCACCATCCAAAGTCTGTAGCACAAAAGTATTGTTTTCTAGAATCTTTGATACTATGAAAGGACCAAACCAAAGATTATCAAAATTTCCATGCTTTCTTTTTTGCTCCTTTCTAGCATCCCACCTCAAGACCATATCTCCATTTAAAAAGGTATTCTCCTTGATTTTTCTTCCAAACCTTTCGTTAACCTTTGTCCTGTAAATCTGAGCTTTTTCCTCTATCGTTTCACATTTCTGCTGTAATTCTATCAATGCATAAATTCTTCTTTGAATATCACTAGGTTCCTCTTGACTATCCTGAAGAAATTTCATCACTAGAATACCAAGTTAGACAGGAAACACTACATCAATACCATAAACTAATTGAAAAGGAGAGGTTCCAATAGACTTTTTTATTGTTATTTTGTCTTCCCACAATGCATATTTAACATAGAGTCCCAAGATCGTTTATTCGGCTTCAATAACTTCTTGATACTCTGAATAATACTCTTATTAGTTGACTCAGCTAACCCATTTCCCTGAGGATAATAAGGTGTTGAGTGTTTCAAAGTAATCCCATTCTTTTCACAAAATGCCACCATAGCTTTAGATTTAAAAGCTTGAGCAATATCAGTCAATAATTTCCTAGGACATCCAAACCTGCTAAGAATATTTTCCTAAATAAACTCTATGATCACCTTATCTGTTGCATTTCTCATGGGAATGGCTTCTACCCATTTAGTAAAGAAATATGTAGAAGTCAATAATCCATTTATGCTGCCCTGAAGAGGAAGGATTTATCTCTCCTATGAAGCCCAAACCCCACTACTGAAATGGGGCATTTACTGCACAGTGACTTTAATGGTAATGACAACAACTTTTGCTTACCAACAAAATTCTTACAAGTGATACATGCTCTTACCTACTTATATACATCCGAGAATAAAGAAGGCCAATAGTATCCAGCTCTTAGAATTTTATAAGTTGTTTCCTTCCAATACTTATGTCCCCCACAAGCACCTTCATGTGATTCAGATATTACTTCTTCAATTTTTGGCTTATCCAAATATCTAAGTAAAATACCCCCTAGATCTTTCCAAAACACTTGTTGTTCTATGAAACAATATTTAGTAGTTTTCAACTTTAATGACCTAGCACCTTTCTTGTCTAGATGTTCTAGACATTGTAAATACAAAAGAAAATCTACAATATATGCATACTATGTGGAGTCTGCATAGTGGTCCATAATCTTTTCTTTCTCCTGCTCTGCTTGAAATTCTTCCTGTGCTGGTTTTTCTACCATGAGATGCAGACCTAAAGCTTGGCAATTTGAATCAGCTAACAATTTAGCCAAACCTTGTCCCTTTACTAGATTTGTAGGTCTAACGTCCACATCATATTCCATTATTTCTGAAATCCACTTCCCTCTTTTTCCGTCACTGTCAGGCTGAGTCAAAACAGCCTTAATGTCAGCATTAGGAACATAAGCAATAACCTTGGAATGCAAAACATAAATTCTGAAAAACTTCAATGCTTTTACCAATGAGTAAGCCTGCTTCTCTAAAGTGTTGTATTTTAGCTCTGAGTCTCTGAGAGTCTTGCTGAAAAATGCAATTGGTTGTTCAAGACCATCCTTATTCTTCTGTAATAAAATAGCAGCCAATGTATCCTTAGAGGAAAAAGAAAAAGTTAAAAATTCTTTTGTAAAATCAGGACTTACTAATACTGGTGCTTCCATAAGAGCCATCTTAATCTTTTCAAATGAGTTTTTTGCTTCTACAGTCCACTTGACCTCCTGATCCTTCTTCAACATAGTTGTAATTTGTTTGATGGTTTCAGCAAAATTTGGTATGAACTAACACAGAAAATTAATTTTACCAATAAAAGATTGTACATCCTTCTTGCTCCTTGGTAAACTTATTTTCAGAATTTCTTTCACCCTTTTCAGATCAATCCTTATGCCATCAGCTGAAACTAAATGACCCAATAACCTACCTTCTTGTACAACAAAATGTGATTTTTTTGAATTCAGAGATAAACCATATTTTCTGCATTTCAGAAAAGTTTGTTTTAAGTGTTTTAGATGCTCATCATCATATTGTAAAAAGACTGTAATATCATCTAAGTAAATCACTACAAACTTATCTCTTTCCCCTACAAAGGCTATATCCATAGCTCTTTGAAAATTAGCTCCAACATTCATTAATCCAAAAGGCATTTTATTGTACATGAAAGTACCCCAAGGAGTAGTAAAAGCTGTCTTTTCTTTATCATCAGGGTTCATGGCAATTTGATTATATCTTGAAAAACATCAACCATAGAAATTCTTTGTGCACCAACTACCTTCTGCAATATTTGTTCTATTTTTGGCAAAGGGTAATTATCCTTCAATGAAGAGCTATTCAGATTTTGAAAATCAACACACAGTCTGATTTCACAATTCTTTTTCCTGGAAGGAACTAAATTTGATACCCATGAATAATATCTAAGGGGAACTATAATCTTAGCATCTAACAACTTTTTAACTTCCTTTTCTATAATGGGAAACAAAGCAAGATTGATCCTCCTTAATTTCTGTCTGAAAGGTTTAACATTTGGTTTTAATGGTACTTTATGCTGTATAATACTTGTATCATATGTCTTCAAATATTCATATGACCAAGCAAAAACATCAACATACTCTTTTAACAACTTGATGTACCTGTTTCTCTACTCTGTTGTGAGTTCCTTTGAAATCTTCACCATTATGGGATGTTCATGGGTGCCAATATTACAATCCATCACATTTTCTTCTAAAGACTGTACAACAAGTTTTAAAGGTGTATCATCCTTTTAAAAAATCCTCTCTAAAGGCACCAGACCCTTAGGAATGAAATTACTTTTTAGCTCAATAATCTTGTTACCTGCAATCTCACTTTCTGCAATACCCTCTATATGTTCAATTTCATCATCTTGCTCTTGGTCAATTACAGAATTGGAAAACTCACCTGTTAGCTCTAAAATATTTTTATCTCAAAATCATCTTCAAAGAATCTCCATTGCTTTATATTATCAGGCACAGAAGGTCTGTACCTAACTTCAATAGGATACTTTAGCTGTGTTGTTTTGGGAATCCTGAAATGTGTGGCTGCTAGGGCAAGAGAATCAGCAGTTTGGTTATGATCTCTAGGAATATAAGTGATATTAAAAGCCACAAAGTAATTTTCTATCATATCCCATACTTCATTGCGGTACACTTTTAGCAAATCTTGTTTTACTTGATAGTTGTTCCTTACTTGTTGAACAACTAACTCGAAGTCGCCATACACAGAAATCTACTAAATACCTAAATCTTTTGCAACTTTCAAACTTAACAACAAAGCTTCATATTTTGCAGTATTATTGCTGGTAATAAATTCCAATTTATACATTAACCTTATTGCTTCACCACCAAGAGATATTAGAAGAACCCCTGCTCTAGCACCTTCTGTGGATGATGATCCATCGAAATACATTTGCCAAAGTTCATCTTCTTGTTCCCTAGTGCATTTGACTAATTTTTATTTTTCAACTCATAATAAGCCAATAGCATCATTATCATCACTGAAATGCAACATACAAGTACCCAAATATTTTTCAACAGCATACAATGGATGATTTGTAGGATTTTTGTCATCAGTCACAATATAAGCAAACTGTAATTCTCTATACAGCATTCTGTTTTCACCTCCAAAGACAGGAATGGTTGCATATGTTAAGTCCATCTGTAGCTTTACACCAACCTTCTTGGCCCAAGATCTAGAGAGGAGCAATCCAAACTTAGGTGTAATGTCTACTACTACTACATCCATAATCACACTCTTCATTGGTAGCTGAGCTAAAATAACCACCCTATCCTTTACCACTCCTAAACATTTTATAGCTTGTGAATCAAAAGCATACAAGTCATGATAAGGTTCTGTTATGCTCAAACCTAAACTTGCCTCCATGACAGCTTTTGGCATTAGGTTATGAGATGCTCCTAAATCCAAAAGGCAATTATGTATCATATCCTCATGAATGGTTAGTGTGATGTAAAAAGGAGGAGATGCACTTGCCTCATTTTTAGTTTTTTCTGCCAAAGCTAACCCAATAAAAATTTTAGGACTTTCCTCTTGTAAATTCACTGTGTCAAAGGGAAGTTGACTGTTTGCTGAACCGATCCTTTTCAAAACTAATTTTTTGTAAGAAGGATTCTTCAGCAACTTAGTGAAAGGCATAGGGATCTTTATTTTGCATAATTCATTTTCAAGATAGAAATTCTACATACTTTTATTCACCTCTTCAACTTCAATAATCTTCTTTTGTTTATCTTGATTATGTTTTTTCCCTAATACTGGATCAGACTATTGTTTAGGAGGCAAAACTACCTTTTTCTTAGGATTTTGAACCACCTATTTTGGCCCTAATCTTAAATTTAAGGTTTTCTTTGGATCAGCCTAATATGTATCAACAGTTACAGAGGTGACTTCAAGATTTAAATCATTTTCTATTTCAAACACATCCACATCATAATATTCTGAGTTTAAAAAATCCTCCTCAGTCACAAAACCTTCAGTCAACTATTCTCCAAAGTAATTCATATCCCAATTTGGATCCTCAAAGAACTCTTCTTCTTCTATTTAGCCTTCATCAATTACATTATTCTGAAGTGGTGGTGGCACCTTTTGATCCTTAGTTTCTCTCCTTTCTCATTTTATATCATTGTTTCATCTTTCTCTTAGAATGAAACGAGGTGCAAACTGTCTCCTGAATTGATTTGGATTATTAGGGTTTATGTCTCCATCTTGAACAAGTTTATTTGAATTTTTCTCTAATTCCAACTTGTTTAGTTTTGCTGTTAGGATTTTCACTAGCTTGGCCATCTCATCAATTTTACCTTCTCCAGAGTGGGATGTTGAAACCCCTGGAGCTACTTCTTTCTTACCCTTCCTATCATATATCTGTTGAGTTGAGTTTCCCTTCAGTCTATTAGAAGCTAATATATTAGACTCCACTTCTAATGCTGACTCCTACATGTTAAGTAAAGTAACAGGTCTTATTTCTCTCAAGAGTAGGGAAAATTCATGATCAAAAGCATTAGCATAAGTGAGTTTTGCAAGAAGTTTCAGAAGGTTTTATCTCTATAGGAATTCTACTATACATCTTATTGAACCTCTTCGAAAAATCAGCTATGGTTTCATCTTTCTTTCTTCTGAGAGCTCCAAACTCAGTAATGTAATATGTGTGATCCTTAGTATCACCCCACTATATCATGAAAATATCCTGAAGCTCTTCTATTATAGCAATAGAGTTTGTGGGTAACTCTCTAAACCATTTCTGACCTCTCCATTAAGACTCTGTATGAACATCCTCATCCACACATCCTTTGCCTCGATATTCTGATTATCTGCATATTTGAGAAATGCATCCCAATGCTCCTTAGTTGTGGTCTCACCTTGTCCATTAAACCTAGGTAAGCATTTTTGGTAATCTACCCCAGGGAGAGCATTTAAGGGTTGAGGCAAAATTAGAGGTGCATACCTAGCTGCCACCATTCGGTCCATCATATCTAATGGCTGGTTTTGGGCTGCCATCTTTAAGTTAACTGGTTTAGATGATCAAAAGACTTGTCTATAATGTGGTTGAAAATGATTTTTACCAACTTTGAGGTGAAATAAAGGGATTTTTCCAAGAGATAAAGTCTTTGATTTCTTGAAAGATTGAGGATCAGTAAAATCCTAAAAATTACTAGCAGAGATTGTAGGCTTCAACCAAGATGAATCTTGTTCCTCTTCCTTAAGAATAGAAAAAGGTGATGATATGTCTAGTTGATCATGGTTACATAGGGCTAGAGATGAGAGATACCTTTTTATTTTCCTAGCTGTTTTCAAAATCTGTCCTGGGTCTAAGACACCCAGTTGTAAATGTGAACTAGGTCTACTTCTTGTCCCAATTCTTTTAGTAGCCACTGTGAAATATTTGGTGAAATGTAGTCCTCTAAAATTTGTTGGTTTAATTCCACCTCTCAAAACCAATTAAATGATGAGTAACCCAGGGAAAGTAGGCTTTCCACTTCATCCCCGGCAATGACGCCAAATATGTTAGTGCCAGAAATTGTTCTCAGACTACAGAAGAACGAGCCAACATAATATCATAAAACATAATAAAACAAGATAGGTTTTTTAGGGTTTTGTTTGTACAATTTGTAAACAAGGGGGGGAAAACTTCACAAGGCTAAAGAAAACACTAAATCATGCACAATTTAAGGACTGAGATGCATAACATATAAAACATAAACTAGATACAATAATCACAGCATTAAATTCCATCCATAGTTAACAAGCACTTCATGAATAATAACCTTAAACAAGAAATGAATATATCAACTAAGTGATTAGACAAATTAGAAATGGAATCAACCAATAGACTAAAGGGGATTATAGTTGCATATATTTCATAATTCAGTCATCAGAAACACATAAGAGTTTTTACACTTAGCTCATAAACCATAGCTTGATAGCCTCCCCTTGCAACAAAAATAGAACCCTTGGTCCTTTCCTGAACTAACATTTATCTTGTTTTTTCAAAAACAGATCCATAATTGAACAAACTACCTTTAGGTCATCTATCAAATTGTTCAATAAAATAATCATTATGCAAAAATGAAATAACTTTTACAAACTAACTAATAACTGCTTTTCTTAAAGTACTTTTACAAGTCCTTTGATGCCTCTGCTAAAAGAGAAATTCATTCCAAAGCTTGGGTCTTGCTTCTTGCTTTCTGGTGATCTGCTTCCAAGTCTTCAACTCTTTTTGTTAGCTCTTCATTCTCATGTGTCAGCTCTTGAATAGTTTGTTTTAGTTCTGTAAACAGGTTCTCTGTCTATCTCTTTCTTTTTAAAGCCTCGTTAGAAACTGAAATTAATTCTTGATAATGACTATTTACTTCTTCCAAATCTTCTCTCAGTCTTCTATTTGTAGTCACTAATACTTCATTGGTCTCATGCAAGTACTCAATTTGATATTTTTATTGTTTGATACTCCTCTACAAATTTTCATTTTCAGAATCAATGCACCTTCCTTATAATACTGGATGCATTCCTTCAGGCATCCAAGGAATTTTCACCTTTCTGAAAAATCTCTTCATCTTCTTCCATATGCTCTTTCAAGGTCACGGGGGTTTCTGAATACTCATTGGATTTAATATTACATTGGAATGATTGCTCAACAACCTCTCCTTTTTCTACACAAGAGCTTTTTAACTCATTTTGATGCTGACCTAAAATCATCTTCTTTCGAACTTCAATGAATATTTCTGAGATCTTGTTTTCAGTGAAAACTGGTTTATTTTTTGAAACTATTTGATTTTTACCCTTCACAATATCTTTATTTTGATCTTTAATATCTTCTAATTCTTCCTAATATGAAGAATCTTCAATTATTGTAATCTTCTTTTCAACTAGTTTAGGGTTTAACAGCTTCTTCACAATTAACCTGAGTTTGTTATTTGTCCTAGTCTTGGGCCTCCAAGCTGTTCCAATTTATCCTAACATTTTTAAAACTTTCCCTTGATGTTTAATAGAAGCTAGTTGGACAAATTTCCTTTTCCCCCATCATGACATTGCTTCATCTTCAGAATGTGTATGTATATCCTATTTAGTAGGAACCCTAGCTTCATCAGATAATGACCTTTTCTCATCTTCAGAGAGTACTGTAATAGGAACTTGTTCCTATTCTTTCACATCTTCCCTTATACCTTGGTTTAGTTCTACAGGAAAAACATCTTCTACAGGCTCCATTTCCTTCACTTCTGCCTCTGAAACTTTGTTTTCCTCAACATTGATTTGCGGTTCAATTTCAATATTTTCATCTTCTTAGTTCATAGATTTTCCTGGTTTACTATCTTCTTCATTCTTCACTGTGACCTTCTTTTTAATCTTTTTGACCAAATTCTGACCCTTATTCAATTGTCTTTTCTGAGACTGCTCTTCCTTCTCTGTTTGAAAACCAAACCAAAATAGGAAATAGTCCCATGTTTTCTCTTGCTTTCAAAGTACAGTATTTATGACTAGTTTTATAAGCCCATGATGAATCACAGATTGTTTGGTGTGATCCTGTTCCTCCCTCACCCTTCTAGACATCTTTTGTAAACTTTTCAAGAAGAAAAATGGGAGATTCATTTTGGCTTCATGGTTGAGATGTTGCAAAAACCTAAAATGATACTTGAAAACAAATGAAAATATCCCTTCACAAGTGATATAACTTTACAGGATTTTGATTGGATCTATCCATTCTGGCTTACATTTCTGAATAGGTACTCCCTTTCTCCAATCTGCCACTGCATCTGGAAGAAAGTATTTCAGTGTATCAAAGGTGAAATGTACTTTTTGAAACCAGTATTCACCCTCATCTAATTTCCCTGTAGCTTCTGCTAACAATTCTTTGGTCAACTTAAACTTCAAAGTATCAAAAGTCACCATATATTTATCTAAACATTGAGCAAATTTATATGAGACTCTTGAGTGATATCCCTCAATTATTTCAAAAAAATTTAACCACCTTGCCTCTGAAAATAGTTTTGCATAGTCTGGAAAAGTCTGAACCCAGGTCATGTCTGAAGGTTCAGCTCTATTGGTTTTACCACTTCTTTTCATTTTGAATGACTGTCAAATTGCTTCTTTAGCAAAACAAAATCTAATTCTATTCAAATCTTGACAATTTGATAAATAGAGCTATGCTAGGAAACCAAAAACCCCAAACTGGACTCTATCGCTTAAACTGATAAATGCCTTAATTCCATTGACAGAGGATTCGATATAAAGTATGAATTAGGTTTACATACTAATAATCTTCATTCAATTCCATCATTAATCCTTTTCTTAGTAAAAACCCAAATACATGGACTTTGATATCAATTCGCATCCTACCTATCAAAGTGATGAATCTAGGAGCTAGAATCATGCTTTCTTGACTGTCAGGTGTCTAATTTCATTCCTCAATCTTCTCTGACGACTACGATAACTCCAAACGACCGCCCTTCAAAATCCCTAATTTTCTTACCTGTTTCAATATTTAATTACACACTGCAGACACTTTGCCATGAACTCATCTAATCTTCGTTCACTTCAGGGGATACGAAATTTAAGGCGAATTTGTCTCATCCTATTTAATCATTGTTATTCCATCACTCTGCAATAGACCACCGCAACTCACCCTCATTATGATTTGATTGAAGAATTAACACTTGTCACAATGATCATTCTAGAGGAAACACATATCAAATCCATCAACCAAGTATGAATGACCTCTGATGTGTGAGAATTTTAAAAAATTTGAACCAAAAATGATGATTTTCGAACTGCACAATTTTCTTGTAGCGCATGTGTGTCATTTTTTCAGGCTTGAGCTACAAGAAAGTTTGCTTTAATGATTTTCAAAAATATAACAACTAGCAATTATTTAACTTTGGTAAAATGATCTAGATAAAAACTTTATGATATTTTTAGGACCTTTTAAATTCATATAAACATTCTATAAGCTCCCTAACTGTGAATTTCGATAAATAAAATCAAAATTGAAAAATAAAACTAAGAAATCATATAAACATGAAAATTAAAGAAAAAAGATTCAAACTATCCTAAGAAACAAATTTTTTGAGGAGAAATGAACAAAACCAAGTTTCAAAACATAAACAAATGCATTAAAAATGAAAAACAAAAACAGGCGCTAACATATTCCATTGAGGCATGGATAGGTACAAAGGTAAACTATTCATTTTTTAGAAATTTGGTTATGTAGCATTTGTCCATATGTTGACACACTCCTATTGATAGGGGTTTACTCGACACTGTTGTCGAAAACCATTGACACAGACTCCCTAAACATTGTCCCGGAAAGGTTTTACCCTTTCCAACAACACCTATAGGTCAGGCGCAGTCTCACCCAATATGCTTGAGGGAGGGATGAAGGAACCAATTTCTCATAGTGTGAAGAGGACTTCACACCATCTCTTAACCAATCGCAACATCACCTAGAAATATAGGATCACCACAAGTACAATGAAACCATACACTTAACCAGACCTACTTATCATTAAAATTCATGATCACATTCACCCATATTTAGATCAACACAAACTACCATCATTTTGATTCACAACTATATTACCCATAATCATATCGACAGAGATATCAACATACATTAAATAAACAAACATTGCAATACTTTGCATCATTCACATAACATTAAGAGGGAAAAACTAGATATAGAATCATTCATTCATCAACTCATAGCCATCAACTTGCCTGATCCATCACAGATCAACCCAATACTGCAAAAAAGAACTTAAAAAAAAATCAGATAGGATACATCTTCATATATATAATAACCCATAAGAACAAGACGTTACAACCCAGAAGATCCAAAATTTCCAATAAAATTCAACTCATAAAGGATTTTTTCGCACAATCAATGCCGAAAATAAATCGCAAAAGACAAAACCATTCCTCAGTCAATCATATGTTGATTTATGTCTCAATATTTACAATTCTAACTCTACTTATAGTATCACTTGGTCGTTACAAAATGGTCCATTTGACCAATCACTTAACTAATTCAACCAAAATATCCTTATTTGATGATTCCTTCATCCTTTTCAGTTGACTTTTATCCTTGTTGACGTCCTTCCTGTTGGTGGCAGTACCACACTTTATGTGCTCCAACCCCTTTCCAACAGGCTCCCAACACAAAATTGTGGCTCTTCCTTGATCCATCTTTACTGGAAGCAGTTGTTTTGTTCAACTTTTCCTTGAAGACATCATACTCTGTTATGACTTGATCGAATGCTTCTCTAACCTTTTCTCTGAGTCTTGTGTGTTATTCCACTTCTTTATTTATTCAGTTCTCCTTGCTCATATGATGTACTTTGTTCACCTCTTCCTTGGTCTTTGTGATATCATCCATGGCCTTGAGCACCAATTATTCTTTTGTACCATGTAGTTCATCCAAATGTGTTGTTTTCCATTAGTGCCTTGTGTGTGCCTTATTAACTCATTGTTGCAACTCTTTTAGATATGGAACCTTTTCTACTTGTGCAAGTGGGGGAATCATTTTAATTGATCCCCTTAATGTTTTCAACTATGATTCTGCCTCACCAAGTTGTACATTCATTCGGTGCAACTTTTCATCTTGTACCAAGCTACCCCAAAACTGTGTTATCTCCTTCGCAATCGTCCGTGATGCCTTCTCTAGTTATGTAATATCTATTGTGGCATATTATATCATGATTCTCCTTTCTGCGACCTGCTCTAGAAGTGTGCTGGTTATCTCTCTAGCCTGTAGCTCCTCATTTTCCTTTTGTATATCTGCGACAACTTTCCCTAATCGTAGTACTTTGTCTTCTGTAAACATTTTTAGGATAACTTCCGGTACCTCTTCGTAGGCCAACGAGACTACCCTATCCAATATTTTCCTCTCTTTGAATTCCTTTTCCTTTTCATTTATGATTTCCTCCTTTTCTATTTTTAGCCACTGAAGCTCCTCTTCAATGCTTTATGCTTGTTATTTGGACCAGACTAGTCGATCGTGGGATGTTGCTTCACAGTCTTTGATCTCTTCACTTGCTGTGATCTAAAGTCGTGCCAACATAGACATTGAAAGCATGTTTAGGTAGAGACTGATTAGTTCGTTCCCTCTTAGTATAGCATATGCATCCTCATATCTTGTTGTGATCACATGTGGCAGGATCTTCACTAGTCACACTTTTGTGCCTATGTCAACTTCAACCTCCCTTTTCAACCCTCCTTCTTGTGCTATCCTCATCTCGAGCACTGTATTCATGAGTGTCTACAGTAGCTGCATAACTTGATGGAAGTATCCCTTTTCATGTTGTGTTAGATTTTCTTGATTCTCATTGGTCACTATAGTGATTGTTGCCAATAATTTGTTTAACTGGTCATCAGAGAATCCTGCAGTGTTTCTCCCCTCCCCTTGCTTGAACTGACACTTCATCCATGCTTTTTCCTATTGTTTCTCTAACTCCAACTCAGTTGGAGTTGCTGATGATGCTTTTTCTTGTGAATTTTTTTCATCCTCTGAGTCCTTGGGGTCATCTTGTTCTTTAGGGACATACGCTAGTGGTCCATCTCCTAGGTCCGATAATTTTTCATCGCTTACCGGTACTTTCCATTCTGGATTCCATTCCTCTATGATGGTATCCAGTTCTTCATCAGTTATCTTATATTGTATCGTAATCCATTCCTTTTTTAGATCTTCTCACTCCTATCATCTGGTACTTCTTTATGGATTGGCCTATTAAATGCAGCACCTTGACTGCTTCCTCTTGCAGTGATTCTAAGTATAGGTAGAAATGAATGGTGTTGGTCATTTGTTTTTCCTTGTCGTCGAGTTCCCATAGGTTTTTATACCTTGATCCTCATCATATGTTGATAGCGTCAACGTCCACTCCTTGATAATGTGTTGGTTCCATCCATCCAACCAATGCAATAAGTATTAGTAACCAGGAATAAGTGAAAGATTCCCAACCTCTTGTGCTACAATTGCATCTTCCTTTAGCTCATTCAGCATGAAAATGAGCCAATTCATTTGTATTCCATCTACACACTACTCTGCGGATGTGATGACCCCCGATGTGCACTGATTTAGGAGATTCTTCCGCACTATTTTGACCATCAGCAACATGGTTGTGATTCGGACTTCCTGATCATGAATCGTATCGATCAAATATTCCCTTTTATCCTTTACTATATCATATTTGTTTCTCAGCTTCATTTCCAACTTATTGTCGTTGTCCTTTCCTCAGAAGTACTGCGATGGATCGACCCCCTCCTTGGGTAGTCCGATGATATGGTATATCAAGTTAATTGTAATTGGGATATTTGTGGCCAACCATAAATAAACACCATGGAATCATGCCAACAACTGCTTCACACATGCATTAACTTTTGTGGATTGTCCAAAATGTGTCATATGGATGATCGACAAAAGCTCAGATCGGTGCAGTCCCAATTCCCATTGTGCAGGCTCTCTGGTGATGGGACCTACTTTGTCATGTGTTATTTCCTCATACATGCCCTTGGTGCGTTCTGGGAATGCCAATATTTCATGGTAGTTGTACTATATCTTATGTAGTTGTGACACTATATTTTTTGTCACATGGACTCCCTTAGGCATTGCAGGAATCTTTATGGCATACTTGGCTTTTTTGTTAATGCGTACTACTAGTTCCCCTTCCTTTCACAGCGATATGTACCATGGAATGTATTCTACCATCAACCCTACCAGTTTTACCCTTGTCATTGTTTCACCTTCCACCATAGTTGATGGACCTACTTCTCCCTCTCTTGTGGCCCCCCTCATCGAGCTTCGGGTCATCTTGGTTCTTCTATTCGCGGTGATCAGACAATTGGTGCTCCTCTTCTTCCTAATTGGCCTCCCTGCTATGGACACAATCTAATGTTTTTATTTTACTATAGCGACCCTTACAATTAGTGTTTCTTTCATTCTTGTGCTCGAAATAATCTGCACCATGGCCTCTACAACACTTCTCTTCCCACTTACACTTATATTAGCTCTAACTCTTATTCTCTTTTCTCTAATTCTTCCTCTTAATGTGCATAATGGGTTGAACCATTCCCATTGCCCTATATTTATAGCCTCTGATCCTTTCATGCGAGCAATTTGAAACATCATTACCAAATCCTCATTGATTGACCAAATCCTTCGTCGATTTTGCAAATCTAACTCGCACCTTGGTCATTAAATGGGGGTATTTTCGACTTATGTCGTCACTCTGTCTGGTGTAATTGCTTCATTTATTTCATTATTTGACTAGGTCATGCATCGTATGGTATCGAAAAGTTCCAAACCTTGTCGTAGTTCAATTTTTCTCATTGCTCTTCCTCTTGTCAACATACCTTCCTCATTTCATCATTTGTTTTCATTAATGGTTGTTGGTATTGGTTTCGCACATGGTTATCCCTATAGGGATTTAGTTGACTCTTGTTCACCATTTTTGGAAAAATTATTATGTCTAATTGTTGCAACTGTACCTTCCCTCTGTTGGTAATGAAATGTATGATGTATGGACCAAGGAAATGCATCTAAACCTTACTTAGGTTCTTTGCAAACTTTCTTTCGTAGAAGAGAACCATGTCTCTGCACTGAAAGTTATTTTGTTTTTATGTGGCAATCATGCCATACCTTTTTTCGATCCTTCTCTACTTGTTGATGAAAACCTACGATCATAGTGATCTTCTTTGAGGCATACTAACTGTGCCATTATTTCTTCAATTTCTCTGTCATCGCTCATTCTTGTTACCGTTGTTATTTGTAGACTAGGGACAATAACTTCCATCGGCATCGCTGCTTCCTATCCATAAACAAGCTTGAATAGTGTATGGCCTATTTTCAACTTGTGTCATCGCTCTATCTGGTGTAATTGCTTCATTTATTTCATGATTTGACTAGTTCACACCTCTTCTGGTATCAACAAGTTCAAAACCTTGTCGTAGTTCATTTTTTCTCATTGCTCTTCCTCTTATCGACATACCTTCCTCATTTCATCATTTTTTTCCATTCGTGGTCGTTAGTATTGGTTTCGTACATCGTTATACCTATAGGGATTTAGTTGACTCCTATTCACCATTTTTGGAAAAATTATTATGTCTAATTGTTGCAACTGTACCTCCCCTGTATCGGTAATGAAATGTCTGATGTATGATCCAAGCCAAAGCATCTAAACCTTACTTAGGTGTTTTTCAAACTTTATTTCGTAGAAGAGAACCATGTCTCCACACTGAAAGTTTTTTTCATTTTTACGTGGAAATCATGCCATTCCTTCTGTTAATCCTTCTCTAATTTCTGATGAAAACCTGCAATCATAGTGATCTTCTTTGAGGCATACTAACTGTGCTAGTCTTTCTTCAATTTCTCTATCATCACTCATTCTTGTTACCGTTGTTATTTGTAGACTGGGGACAATAAATTCCATCGACATCGCCACTTCCTATCCATAAACAAGATTGAATGGTGTCTGGCCTATTAGACTTTTACATATCATTCTATAGGCCCATAGTATCACAAGTAATTTTATATCCCAATCACCATGATTTGTGTCACATGCCTTAGTAAGTGCATTTTCTAGTATCTTGTTGAATGCCTCTACTGCTCCATTTGCTTGTGGGTGATATGGAGTAATTCTATTTTGTGTCATATGGAATTATTAATTCATCACTATGATTGTGTAATTGACCAAGTGAGCTCCTTGATCGTTCATCAATATCTTGGGACATCCAAATTGGGTAACCAAATTGTCGAAAAGGAACCTTGTTTTTGTCATAACTATTAAATCCTTTTTAGGTGCTTCCTTATGCCATCTCATTAGATAATCATTCATAGTGATGATGTATCTCACACCTATTCTTTTTCCAATTGGATTGATAGGTACTACAAAATATACTTCCCACTTGTCGAATGGTTGTAGTGTTACTTGAGGTACTAATGACATCTCATCTCTCTGCGATGGTTTTCTCTTTATTTAACATACATCAGATATTTTAGCATAATATACGGTGTCACCATGTACTGTCAACTATCATAATCTAGCTCTAAGTATTTTTTTGGCAGTTGCACTCCCTCCATAATTTCCTCCTACAATCCCACCTTATGCCTCTGCCAACACTCTCTCCTGCTCATGCAGAAGAACACATCGATGCAAAATGTCCTCTGGTCCCATCTTATAGATATTCCCTACAATTAGTTGGAATTTAGAGGCTTTGACAACTAGTTTTTATTCTGACTAGTGGTGAAGTCTTCGGGGAATTTTCTTGTCGTCAAAAATTGAAAAATTTGTTCAGAATGGTCATCGACCCTTCCGACTCCAAAAAATTGTGCATCAAGTAAACCATCCTCAATGTTTCTTGGTTATTCTCCTGACTATATCCTTGATAGATGATTGAGTATTTCATTCAACCATTCGAATTTCACAATTATCTCAAAATTGAATTCTGGAATAATAGCAACCACTGACAGATCTCCCCCCCCCAACATAGGCTTATTGGCCAAGTAATTCAATGATGAGTGAATCGTAAAAATTTTGAAATTCCCTCCTAGCATGTAGTTTTGGAAATTTTGCAACACATAGACCATCTCCAAACCTTCTCTTTCTGTCTCCATGTAGTTTCTCTCCACAGTACACAACTGTGGAAATTAATCCCAAGCTTAGAACAATTGAACTCACAAATTGCTTGAAAATATGCAAGAAACACTCAAGAAGGAGACTGAATATGTGATAATCCACAAACTATTGATGATATTAATTTACACAAGCCATCATTAAATATATTTATGCTTCTCATACAATAGATGATTCAAAATCTTAAGGAAGCTATTCGAATTGGTACAAAAGTAGGCTTACTAAACTAGTCAAACTCCCTCATAGGTGGATAAAGCACTTTCCAAATCAATGAAGAGGATCACGAATTTTCTGAATGAATGTGTACAACTCATAAGTGATGGAAATTTGAATTTATCATTCTTTTATATGAGGAAAATAAGGGAGGTTAGTTTGTGCAAAAAACAAGGCAGTCTACCTTAAAACTAGCTTTAGCTTTTGCCTTAAAACTGCAAAAAAGCCAGAAAGACTAGAAAAAGAAGTAATGTGCAGTTTCAATTCTGAGAAGTATATGGGTTGGCAGGATCATATCCAGAATCTTTCTAAATCTCTCCATGAGGCATTTTTGGCAAGTTTGACCTCAAAAATGGGTTTGGGTGCAAACTAGTTAGTGTAGTACTTAGGAATTAATCAAAAGAGATTAATTATTTTATCCTAAGTCTTGGGATGGGTTTTGATTATTACCAAACCCCCTCTTAATCCTGAATTTAAGTATAATATCAGAAAAATATCATATATATAGGGCCTAGAAACAAGTATTAGTCACCCTTTACATACTGCTTATCCATAAAAAACAAGGAAAAGAGGCAAAAACCAGAAGTGGGAAAATCCTGCCTCAAACATGGACATGAACAAAACTGTATGAAATATGGTATTGAATATATATTCACAATATGATTAGATATTCCAAGTAAATACTCAATGTTTCTGAAATTTCTCTCTGAAAATACTTTGGTGAAGATGTCTGCAACTTGCTCGGATGAAGGGCAATATTGTAGATCAATGACCCCATCATGCACAAGTCCTCTGATGTAGTGCATATGGATCGTGATGTGTCTGGTTTTCTTCCTTGGTACTGGATTATTTGAGATACTAATGTTACTATGGTTGTCACAATATATTACTATAGAATTCTCTGACTCGATCCCAAACTCCCCAAGTATTCCCTGCAACCACAAACATTGAGTAGCTGCATTCACAACTCCGCTGTACTCTACCTCTGTAGATGAAAGTGAAATTGCAATATGTTTCTTACTTGAAAAAATGATTGGTCCATATTCAATAATAAACATATATCAATAATTTTATTTCCTATCAGTTTTGTCACCTTCCCAATAAGAGTCAGTAAAACTAGTTAACTCTAGGCTAAATTCTGCAACCTAGTGAGTCCCACAAGTTTTTGTTCCTTATACAAAGTTTAGGATTATTTTTGCTTCCATCAAATGGATTTCATGAGGCTGATCCATGTTTCTAGAATCCACACTCACTGCATAATATATATCAGGTTGAGTATGATTCAAATAAAGAATACAACGAATCCTATACAAAGTGTTGTTTTCCAATGGAGTTGACTGGGCTTCTTCAAGCTTAACTCCTGAAAGGAAAAGAGTCTTGATTATCTTGAAATCGTTAATTATGAAATTATTTAGTATATCTAAATAATAATTGGACTGATGTCATTTGATTCCAATATCTAATTGAGAAATCTCAAGCCCCAAAATTTGTCTTAACAATCCCAAATCAGTCATAGAAAAGGCATGGTTCATTGCATCCTTCAAGGAGGCAATTTATTTATTGGAAATTCCTCTTATAAAGAGGTCATCCATATACAATAAAATTATGATTAACAAAACATGAACCATATTCAAATAAACATTTGTATCAAACTTCCATCTGCAATAGTTCAGTCATAGCAAAAATCCATCAATCTTGGCATACCAAGCTCCGAAAGCTTGTTTTAGCCCATACAACGATTTCTTCAACCTGCACACAAGAGATGGATTAGTCAAAAAACATTTTATATGCTGCATATATATTTATTTTTTCATATCACCATTTAATATGGCACTCTTCACATCCATGTGATGTACCTCCCACTGCTTAGAAGCTGTAATGGCCAAAACTAGTCTTATGGAGTCAATCTTTTCAACTATTGCAAAGTTGTTGTTGTAGTCAATTCCTTAGACTTGGGAGGAGAACTTGGCCACAAAAATTTCATTATAGTTAAAATTAGAACCATCAGCATAAAAATTATTTTTGAAAACCCATTTACACTTGACTAGCTTTCTCTCTAGGGGGGAGAATGACTAGATCCCATGTATCATTCATTTGGAGTGAATGAAATTCCTCCTTCATGGTTTTTTTCCATTTTGGGTCTTAACATTCATATTAATATGTATTTTTATCATATTCAACCATTATAAAAGACTTATCACCAAAACAAGGGTCCTTGACAGAAAGGGCACTCTCAAATTGAGATCTAGTCCTCCTAGGATCTCTAGGATTCCCAACTAGTTCCCCAACTTGATGGATAGTTTTTTCATCCCACTTTGGAATTGTGGGGATGTTTGTACCTAAAATTAAATCATAATTATCGTACATATTAGAATCATAAATTTCATTATTTCTATCCCTTACAACCAAAGGTGTAGGAGGTGAGGATGACTCTCGATTTTTTGTTGCTACCATAGGCTCTTCTTCGAACTGAACACTCCTTTCAATCAAATATTTTTGATTGCTCATGTTAATAAAATTGTACCCTTTTTAATATTCATAATACAAAAAAAAATAGGAACTCTTGTCTTTGAGGCTCCAATCCCTCCTTTTATCTAGTGGAATTCTATCCCATGCTTTTGAGCCAAAAATCCTAAAATGAGACACATCTAGTTTGTTCCAACTACAAGCTTTGAAAGGGATAAATCCATTAATTTTTTTGTGTGGAACCCTATTCTGGATGTAGGATGAACTTTATATCTTCATCCCAAAACTTTGTTGAAAAATCTTATACTCCAACATACAAGTAGCCATCTCCTTGAGACTTATATTCTTCCTCTCAGCCACACCATTCTCCTGAGATGTGTAGGGAATAGAGTGTTGCATCTGATTACCTGGATCTTCACAATAATTAATGAAATTGGACTTGAAATATTCACCACCATTATCATATCCAAGGATCTTAAGTCTCCTACTGGACTGGTTCTCAACCAAGGCCTTGAAAACCTTGAAGTGGTCAAAAACTTCAGACTTGAGTTTAAAGAAGTGAACCCAACAATACCTGGAAAATTCATCTATGAAAGTAAGGACATAATTGTGTTTACTCATGGACATATGAGGGAAGGGACCAGAAATTTCACTGTGAATGATCTCTATTAGAGAGAATTTGAGGTCAAAAATGGGCCTTCTAAGAGATGTACTACAAAAATATAAGATATATTAAAATATTATGAGTTAGAGATTTTATGGGGTAGGTATATATGGCAACTCACCTCCTACACTACTTTTTATGCACAATATAAATAACCATGGTTGAGTTACTTTTTTAAATTAAANTTACTTGAAAATGACAATAATATTATTTGATGAGAAAGTGAATTGTGAGTACTTTACTTGAAAATAACAATAATATTATTTTATGAGAAAGTGTGAAATGAATTTTATTATGAGTACTTCACTTTATGGCTTAAAAGTACTTGTACCACTCCCTTGGTTAACTATGGGTTTTCATCCACCATAAAAAATGTGACAAATAAGCATTCTTAACTCATGCAATGCCACCTCAACCATGGGGGATGATGTCATCTACTAGAATGTAATTGGTTCATTTTTATAGTACATTTTGGTCCTTTTGAGGCCCATTTTTGACCTCAAATTCTCTCTAATGCAAGAGGTTCTGAGATTTGCTCATGACTGACTCTCTCATACTCGTGCTCTGGATGTTTTCCTAGAATGAAACCCTGACAAACTCCTTTGGAAAATCTTATTTTTTGGTAATCCTCAAACCATATATTTATCACAAAAATTTTAAAGGTACTTATATTTTATATTACCAAACCTCTCGTTCCAAATTTTTCTTTCTTCATTGCGATGTGTGACGAGAAAAGAGGGGTTAGAGAAAGGCATGAAGTGTGAGAACCTCTAAACTCTAGAACTATGATCCACAAAACCTTTAGTAGTGACTCTACCATTCACAATATCAGATATTTCAACTTCATTGGGAGAGAAAAAAAACCTTCTTAGGAGACCAAGTGTGATTCATATGGTATACTGACAATATATTAGAAGAAAGACCTAGAACGTACAAAATATTATCGAAGGAACCATGGTCAAAATCAATGCTACCTTTACCTTTACTTTTGGTTTATGAGTTATCTCCTAGAAAAATATTAGGACCCTCTGAATCATTGATACATGAGAAGGATTATTTTGTTGAAACCGTGTTCCTATAAGCTCCAGAATCGATGATAAAGGAAGGATATCTTATGGTGCTTGCAACCAAAGTATGAACCCTCTATTGGTCCCCAAAATTGAATCCTCCTTCCTTCTTGCTTGTGCCACAAGGGAGGGAGATGTTGTTCTTCTCCAGGATTTTAGTCAACATATATATATTATTCTTCATACAAGAGATCTCAAGATGATATTCCTTACCATAGTATGCACACTTTCTACCTTCACCTTTACCTTTCTTATTTTGAAAGTTATTCTTCTTGGAGTTTGAGGACTCCTCTTGAAACTTGGACTTGTCTAATTTTTTATCTAGAGGATTATTACCCTTATTCTTGTTCTTGGAATTAACCTTGGAATCTCCATAAACCAAATATTGATGTTTGGAATGTTTGATGGTTCCCATCAAGACGAAGTTGTCTTTCTCCTAAGTCAAGGATTCCATGAAATCTTCTAGTGAAGGCATATTCCAATTTCAAGTTGTCAACTTGGATACATGGAAGGTCAAAACAAATATAGAATAATAAGGACCAAGATTTGAAAGGATTTCCAATATTATCTGTTCATCTTCCTTATCAATACCACATTATTTTAGCTGCAAAACCTATGACTTGAATTTTGAGAAGTAGACTTGCAAGGTTTTGAAGCTGCTTGGACTCAATGCTATCAGATCATTCTCCATATTATAGCCTATCATATTATATTTCTTCCCAAAAAAATATTGAATTTTATTCCATACTTCATTCGGTGATGTAAGACCATCAAGATCAAATAGAAGGTCTTCGGAAATGTTGAGACATAACAGACCATATGCCTCATCTCTCCTATTATGCCATTTGATCTTCTTTATTGTTTCATTAGGATCATCTTTAGTTTCCATGGTCACTCTGAAGAGGAATTTACTCATCATCAGTATCTCCATCCTTTCCTTACATTCAAAATAGTTGAATGGAGTCAAGATGATTGATTGAGATTGGTGCATACTTCAACTGCACCCTTTGAACAGACAGTTTGCACTTCCAGTGAGTGATGTTGACCCTACAAAATATATTTGAAGAGGATAAAAATTGAGCTACATTGGATCTAATAATACATGGAAATTAATCCCAATCTTAGAATAATTGAACTCACAATTTGTTTTTAAATATGCAAGAAACGCTCAAGAAGGAGACTAAATATATGATAATACACAAACTGTTGATGATATTAATTTACACCATCTATCATTAAATATATGTAGGCTTCTCATACAATAGATACTCCAAGGATTTGAAATCTTTAGAAATCTATTCTAATTGGTACAAAAGAATGCTTACTAAACTAATCAAAATCCCCCATAGGTGGATAAATCACTTTCCAAATCAGTGAAGAGGCTCACAAATTTGTTGAATGAGTGTGTATATCTCATAAGTGATGGAAATTTGACTTTATAATGCTTTTATATGAGTAAAATAAGGGAGGTTACTTGGTGCAAAAAACAAGGAATTCTACCTTAAAACTAGCTTTGGCTTTTTCCTTACAACTATTGAAATTATGGAAAGATTGGAAAAAGTAGTAATCCACAGTTTCTATTCTAGGAAGTATGTGGGTTGGAAGGATCTTATACAAAACCTTTCTAACTCACTCTGTGAGGTGGTTTTAGCAATTTTCACCTCAAAATGGGGTTTGGGTGCCAACTAGCTAATGTAGTACCTAGGAATTAATCAAAATAGATTAATTATTTTATCCTAAGTCTTGGGATGGGTTTTGATTATTCCAACAACAACTTTTTACTTGTAAATGCAACTATGTTTTCAATTGATCCCTATTCTAGTTGGGTCAGTATTAATCCTAATGCAACTGGAGAAGCATCAACATGGACATGGAACTCCTTTGTCTAATCCAGAAAAACTAATATTGTCACTGCGACCATATTTTTCTTTAGCATATCAAGGTTCCTCTAGAACTCATATTTCCATTTGAAATTCACATATTTCTTTAATAATTTCTCCATTGGTGCAATGATATCTCCATACCCCCTTATATATATACAGTAGTACCCTATATCACCCAAAGTTTCCCTCAACTCTTTTACTGTCGTTGGTGTTGGTAGGTCGACAATTATCGCAATATTGGCGGCATCGACAAACATGCCTTTATTGCATACAATGTGTGCCAATAGGATTCCAAATGGTGCACAAAATATACCTTTTTTCATTTTCAGTGAAATATGATGTTATCGGCACCTTTCCAACATCAAGCAAAGGTTTAAGGTATGGTTTTTTACCAACCCATAGATGGTCCAATCATCTATGTAGATAGCTAGGAACTTATTAATTAAGTCTTTGAATGCAATGACAACTAACCTTGAAAAAATTGCAGGCGCATTCTTGAGACTGAACAACATCAATGTGTATTGAAAACATCCCCATTTGTTATGAAAGGGGGTTTTTGTCTATCCTCCTTCACAATTCATATCTAATTATAGCCTGAAAATACATTTGTAAATGAATAGATTTATTTCCCTCCAACTCCTTCTAGAATACTTGCATCATTCAATATCCTAAAATCAATGCAGATCCATATTTCGATAGTATTTTTGTCCTGCACAACCATCGGACTAATCCATTTTGATTCCTCAATGAAAACGATAATTCCTACATCCAACATCCTCTCTAATTATGTTGTGACGTTCTCTTTGTATCTTGGATTCAACCTATATGGCCGTTGCTTTACTGATTTCACGTTAGGTTTCAAAGAAATCTTCATTTCGCCCAAATCCCCTAAAATGCCTTTCATCTCAAAAAACATTGTCAAAAATAAGTTCTTAAACTCATGTAGTATATTAGTGACTTCCCCCATCGTGAATCATCCTAGTAATCTCCAATACTAGCAAATTTTGGGTCTTCTATTGTCCCAATATTGACCTTCTTTATCTTCAACGGTTGCTTGAACTGTCACATGATATTCCTGGTGCTTCGATGTCGTGACTTCCTTCTAATTCTGGAATATTGACAGCTCTTGGATCATCTTCATCATCAGGTTCTCCTGACACATTGTAACATGTCATCATCATCTATGGTGTCGATGTCGGTTTCCACTGTGATTCCATTGGTAGCTCAGTCAGAACTATCTTGAATACTTTGTCACAAATGTCCTGTAGTGCACTGTGGATGAATGGATTTTCATTCGTGAAAGTGAATGTATGGCTGAAGTTGTTAGTTAGTTCTTCCCAAGTTGTTTTTTCCCTTCGGAGCTTTGTAGAAACATACTGTCTCTATGGTATTTCATCCAACGTAATGATGAACGTGTGAACCCATTCCTATTTTGGCCTTATCTCCCATGTTTTTTGGCATATCAAATGTTCGCTTGGATCATTTCTTCCATCATACTTCTTTCCTTGATAGTATCCATATTCTATGAATCAAACTTTCATCAATCTGTTATCAATGCCTTATGCATATCCCATCATCTTGCCGATGTAGCCTTCAATGCCTCCTCCAATGCCAACAAGCGTTGTGGTTCAGATAATCTATCTTCAAATTTGCTGATAAAAATTACCAAGTTAGTTATTCCTTTGTATGTTGGAATATCAAATACTATCATTGCTATCCATCTCAGCGACTAAGTGAGTCGTTCGCACTTCCTTAGTGATACTTTACGCAACCGATTCTTCTAGTTCTCTAGCTCTTCATCTGAGTGTAAATATGATGCTTCGAAATACCAACTCTCCATCAACAATGTCATTGATGTAGTCTTTGGAGACATTATAGGAATTATCCCATCCTCTCGTGGCTTCATATTTTATTGTTTCAACATATTATTGTCCTTCGATGGGATCCAATGGGGAAATGACCATTGTGTCATGATTCTTGAATGTCATTCTCCTTTTCTTGAAATTGATAACCATCAATTTTTCCATTTCCCAACTGATTCCTAATAGTGTAGGGTATGGCTTGGTATCATCGACTATCTCGATAACATCAAATTCTACATAAACATTCAATCCTTTCACTTCAACCAGTAGGTGGGGTACTCATCCAATTGGAAAAACCTTGGCCTGATTTGCGAGAGGAAGATGTACTGGGGACCAGACTAACTAGGGATTCCCCATCATCTTCCATGTCTAATTGGTTAGGATATTCACATATAATCCTAGATCCAAGATGATCGAATCTACATCGTATTCATCAATTTACACATTCATTCTCATTTCTCTTCTTGTTTTCCTCTTTTACAAGGAATTGACTGGGCAATCATTGTTAGATTTTTATCTATTTCAACAATATTATCTTAGGATCTTATCTGAGAGAATAACATGCATAGCAATCAATCACAAGAGACAATAGACACAAATATTTTCCTTGGGGAAACCATAAATGAGAAAACCCTGCAACTTCCTCAGAGATAGAATGAGCACCAATGGCAGCAGTAAAACCAAAATATAGTAAGATGATCTCCAACAGTTGTTCTCTCTCTTATCCTAGCTTCTTATCTCTCATGAATGCACTACAAATGAGTGTAAGTGACTATGTGATAAATAGAGAGGATCACTCTCTATTTATACTAATTCCTGACTTGACAATAACTTACCAGGGTCGAATTCTCTAGGAAAGTCTAATAACCCTAGTGCCCTAAAACTATGGGGATTTTGACCCCTGATAAACTAGGAGGTTTAACCTCTATGACTTTACATGACTTGTTTACATTACTGATTCTCCCAATAGGAACATCAGGGACTAATCAAATACAATATATGAAATATACAAGTGAATACATTTCAAAGTTACAAATACATCAACACTCCCTCTTAACGAGGAAGTTATTCTCTTGACACTATACATCAGCACAAGTCTTCTTCTCTCGATCATCATCAAAACTATATCATCATTGGATCATCATCGAAACTGGATCATGAATGGATCATCATCAAAGCTAGATCGTCGTTGGATCATCATCAAAGCTGGATCATCATCGGATAATCATCAAAGCTAGATCATCACTGGATCATCATCAAAGTTGGATCATTATCAATGTTGGATCATCACTGGATCATCATCATCACTGCTTCCGCTATCTTGATCAACTAGTGCTATCACTCAATTCTACTTGTCACAAGAATTTCTACAGAGCCATCCATTTTTCATGTTGGTTTTCAGCCTAGCCTCCACGTAGGTCTTCATATTCTTCAGTACTTATATCTTACCATGGGAGGAACACATTCCGTAACCATGTCAGAAAGGCCCTCCCATCACTTACATCTAACCATGGGAGGAACACATCCCACAACCATGTCAGAAAGGCCCAACACTCACATCTAACCATGGGAGGAACACATCCCGCAACCATGTCAGAATGGCCCAGCACTTATATCTGATCATGGGAGGAACACATCTTGCAACCATATCGGAAAGCCTCAGCACTTATATCCAACCATGGGAGGAACACATCCCGCAACCATGTTGTAAATGCTCAACACTTACATCTAACCATGGGAGGAACACATCCCACAACCATGTGAGAAGGGCTCTGCACTTACATATGACCATGGGAGCAACACATCCCATAACCATGTCAGAAGGGCTCTGCACTTACATTTGACCATGATAGGAACACATCTTGCAACCATGTCATAAGGGATCTACACTTACATCTAACCATGGGAGGAACACATCCCACAACCATGTCAGAAGGGCTCTACACTTACATCTGACCATGGGAGGAACACATCTCACAACCATGTTAGAAGGGCTTTGCACTTACATCTTACCATGGGAGGAACACATCCTTCCACCATGTCAAAAGGGCTCTCAGACTCCTCACTTCCCCTTGGAAGGAACCTCAATTTGGAGAACACCAAGCTTCTCCCTGAAGTACTCAAATGTCACTCTAGCTAATGGCTTAGTTAACACATCAACTATTTGTTTGTTTATCGCAACATATTGGAGCTTCACTGCTCTCCTCTACACCATATCCCTAATATAGCGGTGTTTGATCTCGATATGCTTTGACTTATCATGGAACACTAGGTTCTCCAACAACTTCACACAACTATGGTTGTCACAATATATACAAGTAGCATCCAACTGGAGATCAAACAAATCAGATAGTATCTTCCTTAGCCACAGTGCCTCACAACTACCCAAACAAGCTGTGACATACTCTGCTTCGGCTGTACACACTGCCATGTAGGCCTATTTCTTGTTAAACTAAGAGATCACACCTGATCCCATACTGAAGAAACACCCAGAAGTGCTCTTCCTATCAATGGCACTTCCTACCCAATCTGAATCCACATAACCCTCTAGGTTAATCTTTTGATTCGCCTCATACTTGAGCCCATAATCAACTATACCCTTTAGGTACCTCAGAATATGATTTGTAGCAATCAAGTGAACATGTCTCTGATCTGTCAGGTACTGGATCAATGTGTTCACAGCAAAGAAAATATCTATTCTCGTTCTCGTCAGGTACATCAAGGACCCATTCATCTAACGATACATCATAGCATCAACCGACTCTGATGAAGCATCACTCAATAGCTTCAGGTTCAATGCCATAGGTGTGGTCATGGCCTTGCAATCCATCATCCTGAACCTCTTCAATATCTCTACAGCATACTTCCCTTGTCCCAGGGAGATTCCATCCACATTCTGCCACACCTCCATGCCTAGAAAATAGTTCATCAGGCCCAATTCCTTCATCTCGAACTCGGCAGTAATCTTCCTCTTCGTATCAGCAATCAACCCATCCTCACCTGTTACAAATATATCATCTACATACAGTATTAGTATCACTAGGTTCCCTTCTTCAACCTTCTAGTAAAGGATGGAATCCTCTTTACTCTTGGTAAATCCCAAACTAGTCAGGATGCTGTCAATTCTACCATACCATGTCCCAGGTGTCTGTTTCAAACCATACAGGGCTTTCTTCAATTTACATACATGAGTCTCCCTGTCATGTGTCTCAAAACAAAGTGGCTTCTCCACATACACTTCCTCTTCTACTACACCATTCAAGAAAGCAGTATTGACATCCATCTGGTGTATCTTCCATTTCATCAATGCATCCATAGCAAGTATTGATCTGATGGAAGTGTATCTGGCTACAGGTGCAAAGGTTTCTTCATAATCTATTCCTTCTTTCTAGGAGAAGCCATGACCCACAAATATTGCTTTATATTTCTCTATGCTTCCATCTGCAGCATGCCTGATCTTATAGATCTACTTGGAATTCACAGCAGACTTCCCCTCTAGTCTTTGAACAACATCCCAGACATCATTCTTCATGATCGACTGGTACAACTCAATCATCGCATCCTTCCTTTATTTCTTCTCTATCACTTCTTCATAGTTGGAAGGTTATTTACCAATGATGTCACATAATAGGGCTACATATCCAGAGTAGGACCTAGTTCTCTTCCTTTCTCTGTGCATTTCTTCTAGATCCCCATATCTTTCTGCACCTTGGACAGCCTCTCATACCCATGTAGGTTTCCTCTTGTGAGGATTATTCTCCTAGTGTGGATCTATAGGTTCCTGGGGTTCTTCTATTTCTCAATCTTATTCTTGAGTTGCATCGTTTATAGTTGTATCTTGAATTCTGGGTACTTCTGTTTATTCAAGTTCTTCAGCAGGTCTCTTTCTGTATTTGTTGTAAGTTGAGTCTTCGTCAAATGTTATGTCCCTTATAATGTTGATCTTCTTGAATCCTTAGAAGTATATTCTATAATCCTTTGATCTTTCACTGTATCCCACAAATATACACTTCTTCCGTGAAGGATCTAACTTTGTCCTCTTTTCTTTCGGAATGTGTATGTACACTGGACATCCAAATATTTTGAGATGAGTGACTTCTGTTTTCCTGCCAAAGAAGACCTCTTCAATTGTTTTGTTCTCGATCACTCTATGAGGAGTACGATTCTGCACATACAAAGTTGTTCTAGCAACTTCTTCCCATATATGCATGGGAATATCTTGATCATGAAGCATTTCCCTTGCATCTTCCATTATTGTTCTATTATTTCTTTCTGCAGCCCCATTCTATTGTGGATTGTATGGAGTGGTTAACTCCCTCTTAATCACTGAATCTTTGCATAGTTCTTTGAATTCATTTGATGTGAATTCTCTGCCATTTTCTAATCAAAATGTCTTGATTTTCTTTTCTGTGTGATTCTCAATCAAGGATTTTAACTCTCTAAACTTATTGAATACTTCATCTTTGTTTTTCAAGAAGTATATCCATGTCTTCATAGAAAAATCATCAACGAAAGAAACATAGTATACATACCCACTCAATGAATTGGATGACATCGGAGTGCATGCATTAGAGTGGATGATTTCCAAGATTCCTTTTTCCTTGCTCTCACTGCTTGGAAATGTCTTCTTCGTGTTCTTTCATTTCGCACATCCTTTGCAAACATCGTCATGTTTTGCATGAATTTATGGAATACCTTCAACATATTTGCTTGCAAGTGGTAGTGCTCTATAGTGCACATGTGCAAGCCTTCTGTGCCAAAGTTCATTTGGCTCTATTGAGTCATGGACCAAGGCTTGTCCTAGTTGGCCCTTTAGCTTGTATAATCCTCCCTCTTTCTCCCCAATCACAATTGCATCATCTATGGTCTTTCCCTTTGGCCACATAAGAACTTGGACAACTACAAATGCAACCCTCATGCCTTTTTCATCCAATGTAGAGATGGAGAGAAGTTTCTTCTTTAGTCCTGCTACAAACAATACATCCTTCATCTTCATAGATTTTCCAAAGTCTAACTTGTAGGAGGATTCACCGCTACCTTTTATTGGATATCGGTAGTCATCCCCAAGTTTCACCTTGTGGGGTGACTCATGTTCTAATAATTTCACAAATGATTCTTTGAATCCCTTCATATGCTTGGAAGCACCACTATCGATAAGCCAATCCTTGCTCCCATGTGTGACAGTTCCCATGAGGGAAGAAATCAAAACATACTCTTCATCACTTGAAGAATCTTCACTTTCTTGTTTGACTCTCTTCTTGGAAGGGTCGTCATCCTCTGCAGCATGAGCATGATGTCTTATGTTGTAGTTCTTCTTCTTTTGAGAGCCACCTTTGTTTCTAGGATAATATTTGGAAAAGTTTCATTTTTCATCACATGTATAGCATCTGAATTTAGATAGATCTCCGGTAGATATTCTATAGTTATCTTTCTGGTTAGAATTCTTACCTTTGGGTTGATGATAGTCCCTTCTACTTTTCTTCGAGTGTACTATGAGAGCTTGATCTCCACTTCCCATCTTTCTTGGGCTGTTATTTGAGCTTCTTATTGTGAGCATTCCTCCCACAGTCTACTGAAGGTGACTAGCTTTCTTCTAGTATAAATCCATTGAATGGATGATTCCCATGACCTAGGGATACCATTCAAGGTGGACATCATAATCTATGCATTCTCCACTTCTTCATCCACTTCTTCAAGTTTTTCTTTGATCTGGTAGACCCTTGTAAATTATGACTGTATGGTCTCCGCATTTTAGATCTTCACATTCTTCAATTGGTTCCTCAAAGTCATCTTCTGATTTATGTTATTTCCTTCAAATGGCTTGCTAGGGCATCAAACATTGCTTTAGGCGTCTTTAGGGATGACACCTATGGTATGAGGTGATCCTTTATTGAATCAGCAATAATCCTCTTAGCCGTGAACAATTTATTTTTGTGTAAGTCCTTAGCCTCATCTCCCTCTATAACTGGAACCTCTTCACTGATGTAAGAGTCCAACTCATTTTCTTCCAGGACCAGGGAGATCCTATACTTATAAGATCGTAAGTAATCAGCTCCCTCAATATTTTCATCAATCTTGGTGTGATGAGACATCTTAACTGAGAACTTCAAATGGAAATACAAAACATTTAGATCTTACCAATTTGAGAAGCTGAAAACCGGATCTGGAGCTGATCTTCTCTAGTGCTGGTTTTCTTGTTCTAGGGAATATTAGGGTTTGACTTTCCTGGAATTCTACCCAACCAAAAACCTTGATTTTTGTCTCTAAACTTCTATTTTGAGCAGGATAGTAATCCTAGCCTGGGCTCACCCAAAAATTCCTCTTCAGTGACAATCCCTAATTTCCCGATGTAGTGGTAGTTCAAAAAATGAAAGTGCTCATAATCATATTCTTCTTTGACAAAAAGATGCACCCTTTAATGGACATTCATCCTAGCCTACTTTTGCTAATGGATTGTGGAGAGAGACCCAAAAATTAAGAATCCCTAGCTTCTGTAGGTGCACAGTGTCTTCTTCTCAGGTTAGCTCTGATACCATGTTAGATTTTTATCTATTTCAACAATATTAAATCTTATCTGAGAGAATAACATGCACAACAATCAATCATAAGAGACAATAGACACAAAGATTTTCCTCGAGGAAAACATAAAGGAGAAAACCCCCCAACTTCCTTAGAGATAGAATGAGCACCAATGGTAGCATTAAAACCAAAAGACAGTAAGATGATCTCCAACAACTTTTCTCTCTCTTACCCTAGCTTCTTCTCTCTCACTCATGCACTATAACTGAGTGTGAATGACTTTGTGATAAATAGAGAGGCTCACTCTCTATTTATACTAATTCTTGACTTGAAAATAACTTACCAGGGCCAACTTCTCTAAGAGAGTAATAACCCTAGTTCCCTGAAACTGTTGGGTCTTTGACCCCTGATCAACTAGGAGGGTTAACCTCTATGACTTTACATGACTTGTTTACATTACCGATTCTCCCGATAGGAACATCGGGGACTAATCAAATACAATATATGAAATATACAAGTGAATACATTCTGAAGTTACAAATACATCAACAATCATGTCTCCCTTCTTCCTATCGATACAAAGCATTATTATCTATGCTAATGCATCTTGATCCTTTGCTAATGTTAGACAACTTTCTAGAAAAAAAATCAAGGTACTGACCTTTCTTTTTTACCTTGGTGAGTTTGTTGAATCAAAACTCGACGACTTCTTGTAAATAGGTAACCTACCATTGTCCTTGATCAAGGTGTCTTTCAATTCAAATAAGGTTTCTTTCTATGTTTCTACATTGAATTTAACTTTCTTTCAAGCGCTATACCAGACATTTATTATTGGCCCATCATCTCCTGTCGTCGCCACTCCTCTCGTTAGTACACCAAAATATATCGGCTGAGTCCTTAGTTCATTCGATATCTTCCCCACATTTGGTCCAAGATTTTTATTTTTATTTGCATTCTATATTGGTTGCGGTTTTGTAAATTAGCTTATTTGGTTCAATTATCAATGAAAACCAATAGTTTTAGAGCAACAATTATATTTCGGCGTTCTTAGCTTTCCATTTCGCAATTAATTGTGGACATTCTTCGATAGTGTGATCTGTCACATTGTAATAAGTACATTGAAATTTTAAATTCTAATAATCCCTTCGGTAATGTCCCATCACTCCACAACTATAGAATGGAACTGGTAAATGATTGTGACCCATAGCTCCTCTGTGGCCAAGGCCTCTTTTATGACCTCTGTGGACTCCTTCTCAGAATCCTCCTTGTTGCTGGTATGGCAGTTGGTTGAGTTGTTGTTGTGGAGGATTATATTGCAGTTGTTAATGATTATACTATGGTTGAGTATACTGTGGTTGTGGTTGGTTATACTGTGATTGTGGCTGATTATATTGTAGTTGCGTTTGAGGTATTTTATGTTGGTTGTTGCTCCTCTCCCTTCATAAAGTATGTATCCATAGTTCTTTCTTGGAGAAAATCATAAGCTTTGAAATGCTTTTCTTCATGACCAACCAATAAAAAAAAGTGGTAGGAAAGATTGGATGGTTTCGACACAACCTTCTGTAAGTACCAGGGAAATACTCCTTAACAGATGTCCTCTTGTTTGACAAATTCAGCACCAGGGAAATCCTCCTTGACTCAGTAACCCGACTATAAATACTCATGAAAATTCGAACACTAATCCTTATGATGTCCCTCATACCGAAAATGACTACACCATACTTATTCAATGATGTATTTTCCCTTCTTAATATCCTACAATTGGATAGTAAGGTTCACCAACTGTGACTGGATTTGGCTCATGTCAATCCCTATTTTGTTGATTGGTGAAGCCTCCAACTTCATTATGATTTCCAAGGCTTCCACCTTATATGCAATATTTTGTTGCATCAGTGGCATGCAGATATGGGGTACCAAGGCTGTGATGAACCATTCCTTTTGTTTCACATTACTTATTCCAAATATAACCTTGTCAATTAGATTTTTTAATCACTTATCAAAATCCCACACCAACTTGTTGGGGAATTGCTTTATTTCTTTCAACTCAGTAATATACTGTGATTCATATTTTGGCTTCGTAAATACCTCGATCAGTCTAGTCCTAATTTGTGCTATAGTTTTCTAGGGATTACCCGTCGGTACTTGCATGAATTTCATGTACCAGTCCAATGCTCGTCCCTGAAAAGTCGTTGTTAGTTATACTTTCTTGATATCGTCATCTTGTACTTTTTTTACCATCCACACTGCTTCGCATAAGAACCAATATTGTTTGGGATCCTCAATCCCATCACCATGAAAAAAGGGTAGCTTTACGTCATCACCCACCATCTTGGGTTTCTTCCCAGTTCCTGTTGATCCGCTACTATTACCATTGTGATAACATGCTAGAAAAACCTGCGATGAACTCATGTTTCTTCCTCCTAATTTTGGCGTGGTTCACAAAGTCATAGGTACGTTGTACCTTTGGTTTGTCCCTCCCTTAGGTTCTGGCATAGCCTAGTCATTTCCTTAGTCACTGTAGGGGCGCTTAGTCCCTTGTGGTCCCTTCTCACATTTTTCTGTTTTGGTCACATGACGACTCTCCTCAGTACTTCTCCTCTTTTGTTTTCGAAACCTCACTCCACTTCGCAAGCGACCACACTCTTATGGGACTTCCCCTACAGTCTCATTGTGACTCCCATCCATATACCCTATATCATTCCATCAAACCCTTACCTTCGGAGTACCCACAGCCTTTTCACACCAGGTATTTACTCGTAGAAATTTATCTTTAGTATTTTCATTTTCACATGCGAGCATCTTGATCCACAATTGCAATGACAATAGAAATATCACCCATGGTCCCTTAAATAATTCTCTTTTGGATTCGCTATAATATTTGATTGTGTCTATAGTGAACTTTGTAATGTACCATTCCAAAATGTTGCCTATCCACACATTGACAACCCTTGAAGCTTTCTTATTCACCTTTCACAATTATTGGATTAGTTCCAGAGTCCACTGATTAGGATCACCTTCCTAGAAATTATTTTTCTTAAAAGTAAGTTGTGCCAATCACTCATACAATACTATCAAAAATTCATAAAGGAATATTTCATGAATATCAGAGTAGATATATTTTCCCAACCAATCTTATGTCGTCAATCTCAGGTTCTGGTTCTCTACTTCCGCAAACTCTCATGTTTTCTTTATCAAACCAATCCTAGATTTCTAATTTGTTTGGATGCCACAACATGTCATTTTCTTCTTCACACTATGGTCCCTTTGTTGGAACCATTTTTTGACATAGTTCTATCGACAATGGCTTACTCGGCACTGTTTTCTACAACTATTGACATAGACTCCCTAAACATCGGTCCGAAAAGGTTTTACCCTTTCCAGCAATAGATGGAGGGTAGGTGCAGTCTTACCCAATGTGTCTGGGGGAGGGATGAAGCAACCAAGTTTCTGCAATATGAAGAGGGCTTCACACTATCTCCTAACCAATCGCAACATCACCTGGAAATCTAGGATCACCATAAGTACAATGCAATCGTGCACTTAACCAAATCTACGTATCATTATGATGCGTGATCACATTCACCCATATTTATATATACGCAAACTACCATCATTGTGATTCACATCTATATTACCCAAATTTAGATTGATAAATATATCAACATACATTAAAGCAACAAACATTGCAATAATTCACATCATTCACATACATTAAGTGGAAAAAACTAGATATAGCTTAATCATTCATCAACTCATAGTCATTAACTTGTCTGATCCATCACAGATCAAACCAATACTACAGAAAATAACTTAAAACAAAATTCTGATTGGAAACATATTCATATATATCATAACCCACATGAACAAGATTTTACAACCCAAAAGGTCCAAAATTGTCGATAAAATTCAATTTATAGAGGAGAGTTTTCACGCAATTGATGCCGAAAATAGATTGAAAAAGACAAAACCATTCCTCATTCGATCTTTTTTCGATTAATGTCTGAATATTTACAATTCTAACTCTACTTATAGGATCACTTGGCCATTACAAAATGGTCCACTTGACCAATCACTTAACTAATTCAACCAAAATATCCTTATTTGTTAGTTTCTTCATCCTTCGTGGTTTACTTTTATCCTTGTCGACATCCTTCTTGTCGGTGGTAGTACCTCACTTTGTGCACTCCAACCCCTTGCTAACACCGTATTGATAAATAAAATAGAACAAATATTGAGGATAAATCCAATAAATGCACCCTTATTGGATATGGGGTTGATGATTTTGGTTATCGCTTATGGGATTATGAAAATCACAAAATCATTAGGAGTAGAGATGTGGTATTCAATGAAAATTTTATGTACAGAGATAAGTTGTAGGGAAAGAAAGAGGAAAAGGAAAACACAGAGTACACAATTCCTGAGGAAATCAAAGAAAATAAAGTTCCAAATGTACCAGAAAATCAAGAACAGCAGGAGGTACCTCAAACTCTTGAAAGTGTAAGAATATATACCAGGTTAAGTAGACCCCCTAAACAATTCTCTCCTTCACTATATTATTTATTGATGATTAATTATGGTGAACCAGAATGTTATGAAAAAACAATGCAAGTGGAATCTAGAAAGAAGTGGAAGCAAGGAATGAATGAGGATATGGACTCATTGGTAAGAAACTAGACATGGAATTTGGTTTATTTTCCTACTGGTAAAAGAGCATTGCAGAATAAATGGATTTATAGGTTGAAGGAAGAAGGAGGCAAGAAGCGGTATAAGGCTAAATTTGTGGTAAATGGGTTTGCACAAAATAAAGGTATAGATTTGGATGAAATATTTTCTCCTATTGTTAAAATGACTTCAATTATAATTGTTGGTGGAGTATTCTATAACTGAAGCTATAGGATACTCTCCTATTTCTATGGGGTGGGTGAAGCCCAATCGACAGAAAACAAATCAATTATCACAATAATCCTAATATCTTAAACCTTCTTTCATGGTGTTTTAGAAGGGAAGGAAGAGGAGATTACCTCTTGTATCCTTGAAGTTTGATGGAGTTCCTTGATGGTTGTCCTTTCAGCTCCTTAAATCTCCTTCACACCTACAAATATCACCATAAAATCCTTCCTACTATCCTACTAAACTATATTTAAGAAATATATGTTAGATCTAGTTGCCTACCAATTCTACATCAACATGAAACTTGAAGGGAAAACATTGAACAAGAATTGGGAATAAAAATGAATTGATTCATAATAGATGAACATGAAGAAATACTCATAACCCTTGAAATTTCCTTCCTTATCTATAGCCTAGACCTACTCCTATACCATCCATGCCTTTGATGCCCAAAAAATTTATAGTAGAAAAGTGATCTCTAGCCCTTAATTCCTCCAGCATGCCTTTGCTCTCCAATTTGTCTCCCCTAATTCATCTCATATGCCTTCCTTATATAGGATTGGGGTTTTTGCACCCAATCACTTAATCATGAATGTGGGATTAGGATTTTTTAATATTTTTTATTATTTCCTTCAAAAAAATGACTTTACCTAGTTTTTTAGGCATCAAACTTGATTTTCAATATTTTCGTGACAATTCATACCCATGTTAGGAATTTTTTCCACTGTGTAAGTTATAGGATTTGGGTTTTAGCTCTTAAGTGGTCATGGACTTAGCCTCTTTAGAGACACATTGCATTCAAAAATTTCTTCCTTTGTGGAAGTAGTGTCAAATGATATATTGAAGCTCTCAATTGTTCCAAAACTCTATTCTTCATGTTGCAGATGAATAGAAATATGTTTTTAGACCAACACTCTCAAGGGTGTGTTGAGGCCAGGAAATCCGCAGGAAGAAACAGTAAGGGATTCTCCCCAATCAATGTTCCCAACTAGCCCGTTGACTGTTTGGAATAGGGAATCCGTCCGGTTTGCGGTCCGGCTACCGTAGGTCAAGTAACAAAACAAAGGATTTACCAGTTGCGGCCCGGTCCACCGAGTTTTTGTGTTTTGACTTAAGATATGAAATGCAAGTTCCTAACTAAATGCAGGGTGATAAAGATGCAGGGAGCGGTCACAATGTGATGCACAAGTTCTTACCTCTCGTCTTATGCTCACAAGCAACCAAATCAGATACAATAAGAAATAAACTAACTATCTAATCTATCCCTAGGGAGAAAGGTTATCATTTTGGGTGAGCAATACATTTTGCACATGCATTATGAAGAATCACAGATAGCTGGTATTTCTTTCACGACACATGAACACTTACAGATATTTAAATAATCAGACAGCCGATCATTTTATAACAACATTTATTACTCACAGTGAAAAAATATCCCAGAAACTACTGAAGAACATTTAACAAGAACATAGGTTCGGAACATTAAATACTCTTACAGTAAATGAAACACAGCTGAAAACGAAATAGTTCCTCTTCAACATTATTCATTGAGTTGCATTGATACATTCCACTTTTCACTCTCTCCACCAGGCAAAATTGCAGTTTACTTTGCAAAACGAAGTAGTTCCTCTTACAAGCAAACATTTACAAAATTTTATAGGGGAAAAATCCCCTTCTTAGTTCCCCTTTCCCATATTTAACTACCCCTACAGAGTGTTTCATTTCCCCCCCAGACGCATGTCCTTTCAGCTTCTCGAACACTTCACATTCCGATATTTTGTGTGCATGCAATCATGAACCACTTGGTAACTGATCCATTTCTTCGTATTCATTATTCTAGATTTTGTCTTCTACGGCCATGGTCCTCCACAACGATTCCCTGAGCTTCAGTTATACCTCTTCCACACGGTCCTTCTTTCTTCACGCCATGATAGGTTGACTGGTCTCCTCGAAACTCTCTGCAGCCAATCGACAAGCATCATATATTTCAAAAGCGTCGCAAACAAAGCATTAGATTCTAACAATTGAACGACAATTCCACAAGAACATGGCTGGGTTCGTCTCTTGTTCGGAGAATAAAATCGATCGAGATTTGGGCGGGAAACTGCTGAATCGGCAGTCGGAAGGAAGTAAGCTCAGAGACCAAAAGGTTCTCCCAGCCGCAACGGCGGGTAAGGCTTAAGTCGTGGGCCAGCAAAACTCAAGTAAGAGGGGCATTAAATCGGCCATCGGACGGTTTTGAGCTTCGGATGCCGGCAGACTTTCAGAGCCGCAACGACGGGAAAGAGAGTTCGGAGATACGCAAAGCGGGCGGGAGAAATAATCAGACGTCGGGCGACTTTAACATCGGAAGTTAAAAGAAACTCCCAGCCGAAACGGCGGATGAGTCAGGGCTAAGGGCCAGCAGCTTAAGGTTAACACGAATCGGACGTCGAGGAGATTTAGGGAGTCGGACGTGAAAATGATCTGAGAGCCGCAATGGCGGCGGAACAGAAAGCTCACAGCTTCCGATCTGAAATTAAAAAGAGGCCCGATCACAAGAAAAAATCAAGTGTTCAAGCAGTTTTAAGGATCAGGCACAGCTAGGTTCGTTCTTTCTCCGCAAAGGCAACTCTGAGGAACAAAGATTTTTCTTTTTTCTTTTATTGACCAGTAAACCAGACATCCACGACTCAAACCGAAACTGACCAAGGGATACATAAACCGTCTGACATCCATCTTCAAAGTGAAACAAAAAAAAGATACGCTCAAAAGGCTCAAGAATTTAACGATCAAACCAAGCAAAAACGAGGAGGACGGGCCCAAAATTTAAATAACAATAAATTTGGGGAGAAATAGTTGCGGCAGCAACAGGGTGTTAATTTTATTGTTAAAAGATTCCCCACTTGCGCAGGTGACCAAGTTAGTGGAGCTAAGAGAATTAAAATATCACATTAACAATACATGAGCATGGCACTAGCAAAGGAAAACATAGTTAGAATAACTACAAGGTATCACAAAGAAACTAGTACTCAAGGCCATCGAGGGACTCACGAACACCAAGGAAGCATAGAGAAAAGTACAACAAATGTCTGAAGACCACCCGACGGGAACATGAGGTGAAAGAGTGCTCAACACTTAGATAAAAATGTCATGTCCCCTTCGTATCAGCATATGGAAACACTCCACTTACGCATTAGGTTCCCATGGGTTCAAGTGAGAATTAATTATATCCGAGGATTAATTAAAATAACAATAAAATTGCCTAGTGAAAAATTGTAAAAATTCATATGACCACAATGTTTATACTTATGGATTAGGATTATAGTTAGGTGTGAAAGGGTCGTGTTAGTGCCAGAAATTGTTCTCAAACTATGAAAGAACAATCTAACACAATCTCAATAAACACAATTAAGTCAAATAGGCTCTTCTAGGGTTTTGGTTGTACAGTTTGAATACAAGAGGGAAAAAAATTCATAAGACCAAAGAAAACACTAAATTATGAGCATTTAAAGAACTGAGATGCATAACATATAAACCATAACCCAAACACAATAAAAATAGTATTGAGTTCCACCCACAGTTAGCAAGCATTTCAAGCATAAAAACCCTAAATAGGAAATGAGTATACCAACTGAGTAATTAACACAAATTAGAAATGAAACCAGTCAATAGTCTAAAAGGGAATATAGTTGCATATATTTCATAATTCAGTCATCAAAAACACATAAGACTTTTTACACTTAACTCATAAATCACATCCTGATAGCCTCCCCTTGCAATAAAAATTGAACATTTGGTCCTTTTCCAGACTTACATTTATCTTGTTCCTTCAAAAAAATCAGTTACATAACTGATCCAAAACTACTTTTAGGTCATCTATCGAATTGTTCAATATAAACTATCATTATACAAAAATGAAATAAATTTTTCAAACTAACTAATAAGTGCTCTTCTTAAAGTACTTTTACAAGTCTTTTGCTGCCTCTGCTAAAAGAGCAATTCTCTCTAAATCCTAGTCTTTCCTTCTGGCCTTCTGGTGATCTACTTCCAGATCTGCAACTCTTCTTGTCAACTCTTCATTCTACTATGTCAGCTCCTGAATAGTTTTCTTTAGTTCTGTAAACTGGTTCTCTGTATGTCTTTTTCTTTTTAAAGCTTCTTTAAAAACCGAAATCAAATCCTAATAGTGACTTTTTACTTCTTCCATATCTTTTCTCAGTATTTTATTTGCAATCACTAATCCTTCATTGCTTTTGTGCAGGTACTCAAATTTGATTCTTGTATTGCTTGATACTACTTTGCAAATTTTCATTTTCAAAATCCATGTATTTTCCTTCTAGCACTGGCTGCACTCCTTCAGGTATCCAAGGGATTTTTAGCTTCCTAAAAATTTCTTCATCTTCTTCTGTATGCTCTGTCAAGGTCATTGGAATTTCTAGATACTCTTTAGCTTCAATACTGCACTTAACTAATTTCTCAGTCACCTCTCCTTTCTCTATACAAGAACTCTTCAAATCATTTTGATGTTGTTTTAGAATCATCTTCTCTCGATCCTCCATGAATATTTCTAAGATCTTGGTATCAGTGAACATTGGTTTATCTTCTGAAAATATTTGTTTTTTACCTTTCATAACCTTTTTGTTTTCCTCTTCACTATCATATAAGTTCTCCTGAAATGGTGAATCTTCAATTATTGTAATCTTATTTTCAGCCAGTTTAGGGTTTAGTAGCTTCTTCATATATAACCCTAGTTTGTTCTTTGGCCTTGTCTTGGGCCTCCAAACTACTCCAACCTCTCCTAACATTTTCAAAGTTTTCCCTTGATGTGTAACTGAAGCTAGTTCAACAACTTTCATTTTCTTTCTTCGTGTCACTAATCCTTCATTGCTTTCATGCAGGTACTCAAATTTGATGCTTGTATTTCTTGATACTGCTTTGCAAATTTTCATTTTCAGAATCCATGTATTTTCCTTCTAGCACTGGCTGCACTCCTTCAGGTATCCAAGGGATTTTTAGCTTCCTAAAAATTTCTTCATCTTCTTCCATATGCTCTGTCAAGGTCATTGGAATTTCTGGATACTCTTCAGCTTCAATACCGCACTTAACTAATTTCTCAATTACCTCTCCTTTCTCTATACAAGAACTCTTCAAATCATTTTGATGTTGTTCTAGAATCATCTTCTCTCGAACCTCCATGAATATTTCTGAGATCTTGGTATCAGTGAACACTGGTTTATCTTCTGAAAATATTTGTTTTTTACCTTTCATAACCTTTTTGTTTTCCTCTTCACTGTCATATAAGTTCTCCTGAAATGATGAATCTTCAATTATTGTAATCTTCATTTCAGCTAGTTTAGGGTTTAGTAGCTTCTTCATATTTAACCTGAGTTTGTTCTTTGGCCTTGTCTTGGGCCTCCAAACAGCTTCAACCTCTCCTAACATTTTCAAAGTTTTCCCTTGATGTGTAACTGAAGCTAGTTCAACAACTTTCATTTTCTTTCTTCGTGACATTGTTTCTTCTTCAGAATTGTTATGTATCTCCAGTTTAGAATGAACCCTATCTTTATCAGTGGTATGAACCCTAGATTCATTAGATAAATATCTTTCCTCTTCTTCAGAAAGTACTATAATAGGGGTTTGTTCCTATTTCTTTACCTCTTCATTTACAACTTGGTTCAGTTCTTCAGGAGAAGCATCTTCTACAGGCTCAACTTCCTTCACCTCTGACTTTGAAACTTTGTTTTCCTCAACATTAATTTGCTATTCAATTTCAATTTTTTCATCTTCCTGGTTCGAAGATTTTCCTGGTTCACCACCTTCTTCATCTTTGACTGTGACTTTCATTTTAAGTTTCTTGATCAAATTCTGACCTTTGTCTAACTATCTCTTCTGAGACTGCTCTTCCTTCTCTGTTCAGAAACTAAACCAAAATAAGAAATATTCCCATGTCTTCTCTCTTTTCTAAAGCATGGTGCTTATAACTAGTTTAATAAGCCCATGATGAAATACTGATTGTTTGGTGTGATCCTGATGTTCTTTCACCCTGCTTGACATCTTCTCTAAACTTTTCAAAAAGAAGAATGGGAGATTCATTTTGGATTCATGACTGAGATGTTGAAGGAATCTAAAATGATACTTAAACACAAAAGCAAATCTCCCTTCACAAGTGATATAGCTTTGTAAGATTTTGATAGGCTCTATCCATTCTGGCTTAAAATTTTGAACAGGTGCTCCCTTTCCCCAATCTACTACTACATCTAGAAGTAGATATCTCTGAGCATCAAAAGTGAAAGGCACTTTTTTGAACCAGAATTAACCCTCATCTAAAATTCCTATTGCCTCTACTAACAATTCCCTGCTTAGTTTAAACTTCAAAGTATCAAAAGACACTATATCCTTATCCAAACATTGAGCGAATTTATAAGATACTTTTGAGTGATAACCTTCAATATTTTCAAAAAACACTAACCACCTGGATTCTGCAAATAGTTTTGCACAATTTGGAAAAGTTTAAACCTAGCTCATATCTAAAGGTTCTATTCTATTATTCTTACCACTTCTTTTCATCTTGAACAATTGTCAAATAGCTACTGTTAATAAAACAAACTCTGAATTTATTCAAGTATTGCCAATCTGGCAGATAATGCTGTATGGGGAAACCTAAAACCCTAAACTGAACTCTCTTGTTTAAACTGATAAATAGTTTAATTACATTGACAGAGAATTCATCACTTAGTATGGATTAGGTTTATAAACTAATAATCTTCAATCAATTTTATCATTAGTCCTCTACTTTGAAAAACCCCAAATTTATTAACTTTGGTAACGATTTGCAGTCTACCTGTGAAAGTGATGAATCCAGGTGTTGTAATCATTTTTTATTGACCGTCATGTGTTGAATTGCATTTCTTAATCTTCTATGATCACTTCGATAACTCCAAATGACCACTCCTCAAAGCCCTAGTTTTTCGCCTTGTTTCAAAATTTTATTACAGATTGCTGATTTTTCACCACAAACTTCATCTGCTTCTACGTGCACTTCAGGAGATACGAGATTCAAGGTGCATGTGTCTCATTATGTTCAACCACCATTATTCCATAACTCTGTAACAGATCACCACGACTCACCCTCATGATAATTTCTTTGACGTATTCACACCTGTCACAATGATAATTCTAGAGGAAACACGTATCAAATCCATCAACGCAGTATCAATGACACTTCATGTGTGAGAATTTCAAAAAATCTGACCCAAAAATGATTATTTTTGAACTGCATGACTTTCTTGTAGCACATGTGTGCAATTTTTCCAGGCTTGCACTACAAGAAAGTCTGCTTTAATATTTTTTTTTAAATTAAACTCATGATAAAGGTTTTAACTTGTTTAAAGAACCTTAATCAAGATTTTATGTTATTTTTTAGACCTTTTAATCCATATAAGCATTCTATAAGCCCTCTAACTATGAAATCAAACCAAAATTTTAAAAAAGAAAACTAAGAAATCAAATAAACATGAAAGTTAAAGGAAAAAGATTCAAACTATCCTAAGGAACAAAATTTTCTAGGAGTAATTAATAAAACCAAACTTCAAAACTTTAAAAAAAAAGTATTAAAAAAAATGGAAAACCAAAACATGATCTAACATCTGGCTCCTGCTGTGGGATGAAGTCCTCCCTATGAGGCATCAAGAACCTGTACACCAGTGCCTTCTGTGCTGCTACCTGCTAGTCTGCAAAATTTCCATTATCTCATGGAGTCCTTATTCTGTTATTCACACTAGTATATACAATGAAATTCCAGTATCCATCTCAAAAACTGTAAAAATGCTTGAGGAATTGTCCATTAACTAGATCAGACAATTCCTCACCCTCCAAAGTCTATAGTACAAAAGTATTGTTTTCTAGAAACTTCGATACTATGAAAGGACCAAACCAAAGGTTATCAAACTTGCCATGCTTTCCTTTCTACTCCTTCCTAGCATCCCATCTCAAAACCATATCTCCCACTGAAAAAGTGTTCTCTTTAATTTTTCTATCAAATATTTCTTTGACTTTTAACCTGTACAGCTGAGCCTTTTCTTCCACTATTTCTCGTTTATCAATGCGTAAATTCTTCTTTGTATATCATTAGGTTCTTCCTGACAATCTTGAAAAAATTTCATCACTGGGATACCCAACTGAACAGGAAAAATTGCATCAATACCATATACTAATTGGAAAGGAGAGGTTCCAATTACTTTTTTAACTGTTATTCTATCTGCCCATATTTCATATTTTAACATTGAATCCCATGATCATTTATTCTGCTTCAATGAATTTTTGATACTCTGAATGATATTCTTATTAGATGACTCAGCTAACCCATTTCCCTGAGGATAATAAGGTGTTGAGTGTTTCAATATAATCCCATTCTATTCACAAAATCCCCCCATAGCCTTAGATTTAAAAGCTTTAGCATTATCAGTCAATAATTTCTAAGGACATCCAAATAGACTAAGAATATTTTCTTCAATAAAATCTATGATCACCTTATCTGTTGCATTTCTTGTGGGAATAGCTTCTACCCATTTAGCAAACAAATCTGTAGCAGTCAAAATCCACTTATGCTCCCCTGAAGAAGATGGATTTATCTCTCCTATGAAGTCCAAACCCCATTGCTGAAAAGGGGCATTAAATACAATTGACTTTAACGGTAATGACAGCAACTTTTTCTTACCAACAAATTTTTGACAAGGGATGCATGCTCTTACCTACTGATATACATCAGAAAATAAATAGGGCCAATAGTATCCATCTCTTAGAATTTTATATGTTGTTTCCTTCCAATACTTATGTCCCCCACAAGCACCTTCATGTGATTCAAATATTACTTCTCCAATTTCTGGTTTAACCAAACATCTAAGTAAAATACCTCCTGGATCTTTCCAAAACAGCTATTGTTCTATCAAACAATATTTAGTAGTTTTCAACTTTAATGACCTAGCAGCTTTCTTGTCTAAATGTTCTAGACATTGCAAATACAAAAGAAAGTGTACAATATATGCATACCATGTGGATTCTGCATAGTGTTCCATAATCTTTTCTTTCTCCTACTCTGCTTGAATTTCTTCCTGTGCTAGTTGTTCTTCCATGATATGTAGACCTAAATCTTGGCAATTTGAATCAGCTAGCAATTTAGCTAAACCTTGTCCCTTTACTAGCTTTGTAGGTCTAATATCCACATCATATTCCATTATTTTTGCAATACACTTCCCTCTTTTTCTCTCACTATCAGGCTAAGTCAAAACATCCTTAATGGCAGCATTAGGAACATAATCAATAACCTTGGAATGCAAAACATAAATTTTGAAAAACTTCAATGCTTTTACCAGTGAGTAAGCCTGCTTCTCTAAAGTACCGTATTTTAACTCTGAATCTTTGAGATTTTTGCTGAAAAATGCAATTGGCTATTCAAGACCATCCTTATTCTTCTATAATAAAACAGCAGCCAATGTATCTTCAAATGAAAAAGAAAAAGTTAAAAATTCCTTTGTAAAATCAGGACTTACTAATACTAGAGCTTCCATAAGAGCCATCTTAATCTTTTCAAATGAGTTTTTTGCATCTGCAGTACACTTGGCCTCTTAATATTTCTTCAACATAGCTGTAATATGTTTGATGGTTTCAACAAAATTTGGTATGAACCAACATAGAAAATTGATTTTACCAATAAAAGATTGTACGCCCTTCTTGCTCCCTGGTAAACTTATTTTCAGTATTGCTCTCAGCCTTTCCAGATCAATCCTTATGCCATCAGGTGAAACTAAATGACCCAATAACTTACCTTCTTGTGCAGCAAAATGTGATTTCTTTGGATTGAGAGATAAACCATATTTTCTGCATTTCAGAAAAGTTTGTTTTAAGTGTTTTAGATGCTCATCATCTGATTGTGAAAAGACGGTAATATCATCTAAGTAAATCACTAGAAACTTATATCTTTCCCCTACAAAGGCTATGTCCATAGCTCTTTGAAAAGTATCTCCAGCATTCATTAATCCAAAAGGCATTTTATCATACATGAAAGTACCCCAAGGAGTAGTAAAAGCTATTTTTTCTTTATCATCAGGATGCATGGCAATTCGATTATATCCTAAAAAACCATCAACCATATAAATTATTTGTGCACCAACTACCTTCTGCAATATTTGTTCTATTTTTGGAAAAGGGTAATTATCCTTCAATGTAGACCTATTCAGATTTCAAAAATCAACACACGGTCTGATTTCACCATTCTTTTTCCTGAAAGGAACTAAATTGGCTACCCATGAAGAATATCTGAGGGGAACAATGATTTTAGCATCTAATAACTTTTTCACCTCCTTTTCTATAATAGGGAACAGAGCTGGATTTATCCTCCTTAATTTCTGTCTGAAAGGTTTAACATTCGATTTTAAAGGCACTTTATGCTGTATAATTCCAGTATCATGTGTCTTCAAATCTTCATATGACAAAGAAAAAACATTAACATACTCTTTTAACAACTTAATGTACCTATTCCTCTACTCTGCTATGAGTGCTTTTGAAATCTTCACCATTCTAGGATGTTCAGGGGTGCCAATATTACAGTCCACTACATTTTCTTTTGAAGACTGTACAACAAGTTTTAAAGGTGTATCATCCTTTGAAAATATTCTTTCTAATGGCACCAAACCCTTAGGAATGAAATTACTTTTCAGTTCAATAATCTTGTGACCTGCAATCTCATTTTCTGCAATATCTTCAAACTCTTCAACCTCATCATCTTGTTCTTGATCAATTAGGGAATTGGAAAACTCACCTGTCATCTATAAAAACCTTTTTATTTCAATTTCATCTTCAAAACATTTCCACTGCTTTACATTAATAGGAATAGAAGCTCTGTACCTAACCTCAATAGGATACTTTAGTTGTGTTGTTTTGGGAATCCTGAAATGTGTGGCTGCTAGGGAAAGAGAATCAGCAGTTTGGTTATGGTCCCTAGGAATATAAGTGATATCAAAAGCCACAAAATAATTGTCTATCATATCCCATACTTCATTACTATACATTTTCAAAAAATCTTTTTTTACTTGATAATTGTTCCTCACCTGCTGAACAACCAACTCGAAGTCGCCATACATGTAAATTTGTTGAATACCTAAATATTTTGCAGCTTTCAAACCGTAACAACAATGCTTCATATTCTGCAGTATTGTTGGTGGTACCAAATTCCAATTTATACATTAACCTTATTGCTTCACCACCAGGAGATATTAGAAGAACCCCTGCTCCAACACCTTCCTTGCATGATGATCCATCAAAATACATTTGCCAAAGTTCATCTTCTTGTTCCCTAGTGCATTTGACTGATTTTCCTTTTTCAACCTATAATAAACCAGCATTATCATTATCATCACTAAAATGCAACATACAAGTACCCAAATCCTTGTCTACATCATACAAGGGATGATTTGTAGGGTTCTTGTCATCAGTCACAATATAGGCAAATTGTAACTCTCTATATAACCTTCTGTTTTCTCCTCCAAATATAGAAATGGTGGCATATGTTAAGTCCATCTGTAGATTTCCACCAACCTTCTTGGCCTAAGATCTAGAGAGGAGCAGTCCAAACTTGGGTGTAATGTCTGCCACTACCACATCCATAATCACACTCTTCATTAGTAGCTGAGCTAAACTAACCATCATATCTTTTATCACTCCTAAACATTTTACAGCTCATGAATCAAAAGCATACAAGTCATGATAAGGTTTTGTTATGCCAAACCTAAAGCCTCCATCACATCTTTTGGCATTAGGTTATGAGATGCTCCTATATCCAAAAAGCAATTATGTATCATCTACTCATGAATAGTTAGTGTGATGTAAAAAGGAGGCGATACACTTGCCTGATTTTCAGTTTTTTCTGTCAAAGCTGACCCAATAAATATTTTAGGACTTTCTTCTTGTAAATTCACTGTGTCAGAGGGAAGTTGAATGTTTGTTGAACCAATAATTTTCAAAACTGAATTTTTGTAAGAAGGATTCTTCATTAACTTAGTGAAAGGAATAGGGATCTTGATTTTGCCTAATTCATTTTCCAGGTTGAAATTATGCATACTTTTATTTACCTCTTCAACTTCAACATTCTTCTTTTGTTTATCCTAATTTTGTTTTTTCTCTAACACTGGATCAGACTGTTGTTTAGGAGGCAAAACTTCCTTTTTCTTAGGATTTTGAACTACTTGCTTTCGACCTAACCTTAAATTTAAATTTTTGTTTGGCTCAGTTTGATATGTATCAGCAGTTACAGCAGTCACTTCAAGATTCAAATAATTTTCTGTTTCAAACACATATGCATCATAATATTCTGAGTTCAAAAAATATTCTTCAGTCACAAAACCTTCAGTCAACTGTTCTCCAAAATAATTCATATCCTGATCTAGATCCTCAAAGAACACTTCCTCTTCAATTTCTTCTTCATCAACTACATTATTCTGAAGTGGTGGTGGCACTTTTTGATCCTAAGTTTCTCTCCTTTCTCATTTTATATCATCGTTTCTTCTCTCTCTGGGAATAAAATGAGGTACAAACTGTCTTCTGAATTGGTTTGGATTATTAGGGTTTATGTCTCCCTCTTGAATAGGTTTATTTGAATTCTTATCTAATTCCAACTTGTTTAGTTTTTCTATCAGGATCTTTACTAGCTTGGCCATCTCATCAATTTTACCTTCTGTAGAGTGGGATGTTGAAGCCCCTGGTGCTGCCTCTTTCTTACCCTTCCTGTCATATATCTGCTGAGTTGTATTTCCCTTCAGTCTATTAGAAGCTAATATATTAGATTCTACTTCTAATGCTGACTCTTGCATGTTAAGTAAAGTAACAGGTCTTCTTTCTCTCAAGGGTAGGGAAAATTCAAGATCAAAAGCATTGGCATAAGTGAGTTTTGCATAATTTTTTGAAAGTTTTATCTCTACAGGGATTCTGCCATACATTTTATTGAACCTCTTCGAAAAATCAGCTATGGTTTCATCCTTCTTTCTTCTAAGGGCTCTAAACTCAGTAATGTAATATGTGTGATCCTTGGTATCACCCCACTATCTCATAAAAATATCCTGAAGCTCTTCTATTATAGTAATAGAGTTTGCAAGTAACTCTCTAAATCATTTTCTGACCTCTCCATCAAGACTTTGTATGAACATCCTCATCCACACATCCTTTGCCTCAATATTCATATTATCAGCATAGCCGAGAAATGCATCCCAATGCTCCTCAACTGTGGTTTCACCTTGTCCATTAAACCTAGGCAGGTATTTTTGGTAATCACCCCCAGGAAGTGCATTCAGAGGCTGAGGCAAAACTAAAGGTGCATACCTAGCTACCACCATTCATTCCATCATGTCTAATGGCTGATTTTGGGCTGCCATATTTAAGTTGACTGGTTTAGGTGATGGAAAGACTTGACTAGAATTAGGATGAAATGGAGTTTTACCAACTTTGAGGTGAAATAAAGGGATTTTTCCAGGAGATATAGTCTTTTCTTTCTTGAAAGATTAAGGATCAGTGAAAACTTGAAAATTACTAATAGGGATTGTAGGCTTCAACCAATATGAATCTTGTTCTTCTTCCTTCAAAATAGAAAAAGGTGATGAAATATCTAACTGATAAAGGTTACATAGGGATGGTGATGACTGAGACCTTCTGATTTTCCTAGCTTTTTTCAATATCTGTTCTGGGTCTGAGACACCCAATTGTAAATGTGAACTAGGTCTACTTCTTGTTCCAACTCCCTTAGTAGCCACTATGAAATACTGGTGAAAAGTAGTCTTTAAAATTTGTTGGTTTAAGTTCACCTCTCAAAACTAGTGAAATGATGAGTATACCAGGGAAAATAGGTTTTCAACTTCGTCCCTAGCAATGGCGCCAAAGATGTTAGTGGCAGAAATTGTTTTCAAACTGTGAAAGAATAAGGAAACACAATCTCAATAAACACAATTACGTAAAATAGGTTTTTTAGGGTTTTGGTTGTACAATTTGAAGACAAGAGGGCAGAAAATTCATAAGAGCAAAGAAAACACTAAATTATGAGAATTTAAAGAACTGAGATGCATAACATATAAACCATAACCCAAACAAAATAAACACAGTATTGAGTTCCACCCATAGTTAGCAAGCATTTCAACCATAAAAACCTTAAACAGGAAATGAGTATACCAACTGAGTACTTAACACAAATTAGAAATGAAACCAGTCAATAGTCTAAAATAGCATATAGTTGCATGTATTTCATAATTCAGTCATCAAAAATACATAAGAGTTTTTACACTTAGTTCATAAATCACATCCTGATAGCCTCCCCTTGCAACAAAAATCGAACCCTTGGTCCTTTTCCAGACTTACATTTATCTTGTTCCTTAAAAAAAAACAGTTACATAACTGATCCAAAACTACTTTTAGGTCATATATCGAATTGTTCAATATAAACTATCATTATACAAAAATGAAATAACTTTTTCAAACTAACTAATAACTACTCTTCTTAAAGTACTTTTACAAGTCTTTTGTTGTCTCTGCTAAAAGAGCAATTCCCTATAAAGCCTAGGCTTTCCTTCTGGACTTCTGGTGATCTACTTCCAGATCTACAACTCTTCTTGTCAACTCTTCATTCTGCTGTGTCAGCTCCTGAATAGTTTGCTTTAGTTTTGTAAATTGGTTCTCTGTATGTCTTTTTCTTTGTAAAGGTTCTTTAGAAACTGAAATCAACTCCTGATAGTGACTATTTTCTTCTTCTAGATATTCTCTTAGTATTTTATTTGCAGTCACTAATCCTTCATTGCTTTCATGAAGGTACTCAATTTGATGCTTGTATTGCTTGATACTCCTTTGCAAATTTTCATTTTCAGAATCCATGTATTTTCCTTCTAGCACTGGCTGCACTCCTTTAGGTATCCAAGGTATTTTTAGCTTCCTAAAAATTTCTTCATCTTCTTCCATATGCTCTGTAAAGGTCATTGGAATTTTTGGATACTCTTCAGCTTCAATATTTCACTTAATTGATTTCTCAGCCACCTCTCCATTCTCTATACAAGAACTCTTCAAATCATTTTGATGTTGTTCTAGAATCATCTACTCTCGAACCTCCATGAATATTTCTGAGATCTTGGTATCAGCAAACACTAGTTTATCTTCTAAAACTATTTTTTTTTTACCTTTCATAACCTTTTTGTTTTCCTCTTCACTGTCATCTAATTTCTCCTGAGATGATGAATCTTCAATTATTGTACTCTTCTTTTCATCCAGTTTAGGGTTTAGCAGCTTCTTCATATTTAACCTGATTTTGTTCTTTGTCTTTGTCTTGGGACTCCAAACTGCTCCAACCTCTCCGAACATTTTAAAATCTTTCCCTTGATGTGTAACTGAAGCTAGTTCAACAACTTTCATTTTCTTTCTTCGTGACACTCTTTCTTCTTCAGAATGGGTATGTATCTCCAGTTTAGAATGAACCCTATCTTTATCAGTGGTATGAACCCTAGCTTCATTAGATAAAGATATTTCCTCTTCTTCAGAAATTACTGTAATAGGGGTTTGTTCCTGTTTCTTTACTTCTTCATTTACAAATTCGTTCAGTTCTTCACGAGAAGCATCTTCTACAGGCTCAACTTCCTTCACCTCTGACTTTGAAAATTTGTTTTCCTCAACATTAATTTTCTATTCAATTTCAATGTTTTCATCATCCTGGTTTGAACATTTTCCCGGTTCACCACCTTCTTCATCTTTGACTATGACTTTCTTTTTAAGTTTCTTAATCAAATTCTAACCTTTTTCTAACTGTCTCTTCTGAGACTGCTCTTCCTTCTCTATTTGGAAACCAGACCAAAACAGGAAATATTCCCATCTCTTCTCTCTTTTCTGAAGCATAGTGCTTAGAACTAGTTTAATAAGCCCATGATGAAATACTGATTGTTTGGTGTGATCCTGATGTTCTTTCACCCTGCTTGACATCTTCTCTAAACTTTTCAAAAAGAAGAATGGGAGATTCATTTTGGATTCATGACTGAGATGTTGAAGGAATCTAAAATGATACTTAAACACAAAAGCAAATCTCCCTTCACAAGTGATATAGCTTTGTAATATTTTGATAGCCTCTATCCATTCTAGCTTAAACTTTTGAATAGGTACTCCCTTTCCCCAATCTACTACTACATCTAGAAGTAGATATCTCTAAGCATAAAAATTCAAAAGTTTTTATGCTTCTACTACTACATCTGGAAGTAGATATCTCTACTACTACATCTTGAAGTAGATATCTCTAACCAGAATTCACCCTCATATAAAATTCATGTTGCCTCGGCTAACAATTCCTTGGTCATTTTAAACTTCAAAGTATCAAAAGACACTATATCCTTATCCAAACATTGAGTGAATTTATAACAGACTTCTCAGTGATAACCTTCAATCTTTTCAAAAAACACTAACCACCCTGCTTCTGCAAATAGTTTTGCACAATCTGGAAAAGTTTGAGCCTAGCTCATATCTGAAGTTTCTGCTCTATTAGTCCTACCACTTCTTTTCATCTTGAACAATTGTCAAATAGCTACTGTCAATAAAACAAACTCTGAATTTCTTCAAGTCTTGGGAATCTGGCAGATAATGTTGTATGGCGAAACCTAAAACCCTAAACTGAACTCTCTCGTTTAAACTAATAAATACTTTAATTCCATTGACATAGAATTTGTCATTCAGTATGGATTAGGTATATAAACTAATAATCTTCAATCAATTTTATCATTAGTCCTCTTCTTTGAAAAATCCCAAATTTATTAACTTTGGTAACGATTCGCAGTCTACCTGTTAAAGTGATGAATCCAGGTGTTGTAATCATGTTTTCTTGACTGTCAAGTGTCGAATTGCATTCTTTAATCTTCTCTGATCACTTTGATAACTCTGAACGACCGCTCCTCAAAGCCCTAGTTTTTCTCCCTGTTTCAAAATTTGATTACAGATTACTGATTTTTCACCATGAACTTCATCTGCTTCTACGTGCACTTTAGGAGATATGAGATTCAAGGTGCATTTGTCTCATTATGTTCAACCATCATTATTCCATAACTCTGCAACAAATCACCACGACTCGCCCTCATGATAATTTCTTTGACGTATTCACACCTGTCGCAATGATAATTCTAGAGGAAACACATATCAAATCCATCAACGCAGTATGAATGACACTCCATGTGTGAGAATTTCAAAAAATCTCACCCAAAAATGATGATTTTTGAACTGCATGACTTTCTTGTAGCTCATGTGTGCAATTTTTCCAGGCTTGTGCTACAAGAAAATCTACTTTAATGTTTTTAAAAAAATTAAACTCATGATAAAGGTTTAAACTTGTTAAAAGAACCTTAATCAAGATTTTATGTTATTTTTTAGACCTTTTAATCCATATAAGCATTCTATAAGCCCTCTAACTATGAAATCAAACCAAAATTTTAAAAAATAAAAATAAGAAATCAAATAAACATGGAATTTAAAGGAAAAAGATTCAAACTATCCTAAGAAACAAAATTTTCTAGGAGTAATGAATAAAACCAAGCTTCAAAACTTAAACAAAAGTATTAAAAAAAATGGAAAACCAAAACATGATCTAACAGGTCCCAAGGGGTTTTATTATTGCGTATGAAGTGTTAAAAATGTTAAAGAGGCACTTAGGTCAAGTTTGGAACAAATCTAGCCCATTTCCATAAAACAAGGAAATTCCATGATTTAAGGGAAGTTGTTGGAATTCTACATTAGGACTTAGATATAAACTCCCTTTAGGTGGTTATGAGTTTTAGTGATGAATATTAATTCCAAGAGGTCGAATAGTTATGGGTTGTAGATGTTCCAAGGGGGCACACTTGTATAGGTTCATTGAAGAATTGTCAAACCCAAGCATCTTTGACTATATGTCTTCAAAAGAGTTGGAAGTGGTTGATATTTTGGGAGAACATGGTTTATTCTTCCCATGGTTTTGGGGATCCTCCAAGTCTTTATAAATAGAATCTATCACACTTCCAAAGGCAGGCTAATTTTTTTATATTGAAGTTATTATCAGTTTGCTTGAAGCAAATTCTACACTGTGGGAGATGTGCCCCTTGCTATCCATGAGGGACATGGTCCCCTCACCTTTATATTGTGGATTTGAATAATCAGATCCATTCATTGTGTTTTTTGCATATTTTTACAGTAGTGGTACCTGGTTTTTTGTGTTGGTGGAAAATAATATGTCACATTTGTTGATTGTCAGGATTTCTATGTAATTTTGGGTATTCTAATGGAGCAAACTTGTTGTAGAAGATCCATTGGGATCCATTAGATGAATAAAATGTTCTATGGTGTATTTTGAACTTCTACATCAATATATTAGTAAATATTGAGTTCTGGATCTGATTTTATGTGTCTTTGTGCATCATTGAAAATTGCATATGCTCTTTGTGGGGCTAAATATGACTAGTTTTCACTTTTGAATTGGAAACTAACTTTTGGGTGTCAAAATGTAGATATAAATGTACCTACATGTATATACGAAAACATTGGACCATAAAATACCCTCCTTTAATAAAATACTAAGCATTAAGGGTGGTTTGGGGAGACTTTAAAATCACCTTTGTGCGCAGTCCCAATCTAGTATTTTCCATTTACGGATATTTTCTTTCCCAAATATACCTATTAATTTTTATGCAGAATTTCCTAAAGTATACCTTGTGATACTAGAGACCAGATATTCCATAAAACCCTTCCTTAAGTTCTAAATCCTTCTACCTACCTAGAATCCAAATTTTAGTGTTTTTCTTGCCTCTTTAAGCTAGTGTGACTATTCCCTTAGTAATTTTGGTTTACGTACATTATAATGGTAACAGAGCATGGTATTTGGAACCTTATTTGAAAATCATTAATGTTTCAAAATAATAATCCAAATCCAATTAAGAAAGAACCAGAAGAGCCCATAATAGAGGAAGAAGAAGGAGAATTCGACTCCATTGAAGGAAAGATCCACAAATACCAAGAAACATCCATCATGGATGAGGGAGGATATTATATATATTTTTGAAGGAATAAATAAGAATGAGATATACCAGAATGTCATTCGATCTGGCCAAGAGATCAGAGAATCTATAGCTAAAATTCCAAATGGAGGAGGGATCAATAGTGGCTCTCGTCATGACAAAAGAAGGGTCTATGGTGAGACCATATTTTCGAAGACAGGGACATACAATTGAAATTTTGATTTTACAATCTATTCTTGGAATATTATTCTCAATTTCATTAAGGAAGTTGGAGAAGGGACAGAAGTGCTCGTGGTGCCCCTAGCTACACTTAAGGAGTGTTATGCAGCATATCATACACCAAGTCGAGAATTGCGAAGTGTATACCCTTTCAAGGATTTTTGTGAATCCTATTTCAAATATCAGCAAATATATTTGAAATATGTACTACCAAGGATGAGGTATCCTCCCAAAGTTTCTATTCCTTCGAGGTTCTAGAGTTCCAAACCTCCCTTGAAGAATCCTATGGGCCCTCTCATGAAGGAGAGCACTTTCAAAGATAGAGATGAGTTGAGAAGAAGGAAGTTATGCTTCATATGCCAAGAACCATGGGTTCCAGGATACAAGTGTGCCAAGGGGAAGGAATATTGCATTGAGGCTGTATCCAAGAGTGAACCTGAAGAGGAGGAGAATGATGACGAGCAAGTTGAGGCCGATGGAGGCTATGGGACAATAGATGAAGAGAAGCCACTACCTGAGGGTGGAAATATTGCATTCCTCATAGGGGGATTTCCACGCTACCACATGTTGCCTCCTTTCACACACCTGGGTCATGTGGCAGAAATCTTCAAGCCACTCGGTGTGTCCTTAGGGACAAGTCTTGAGTCAAGGCTGTCACCTTGTTCTTGACTCCTCCATTTAGGCTCAACTCCTAACAAAGCCAAGGGGGGTAGACCCTATTACGTTACTAAGGAAAATTTACTTAGAAGGGTGATGTTAAACTGAATGAGTTACTTAGGAGTTCGAGATTTAACTATAGACAATCAAAGATGGCAAGATACAAAAATGAACACATGAAAGCACAATGCTGAGACACAATATATATATAAAGCAAGAAAATAACCAGTGCCTTAGAATGGAGTCAAAAAATAAGATCAATGTACTTTCATTTCCTTGGAGTGAATGTTTTGTGATTGCCTCTTGGTACGTTTTAAGTTAAATTTGAGGTGTGAGTTGATTACAATTAGGCGAAGGGGGGACTCCAGCTATACCCGAGAGTACTTAGAGTATGTCCAAAACTAAACCATCATGGCTACCCGCAAGGAATATGTGGTCTGAATGGAGTATCTAGGGCTATTGTTCATAACGCACCCATTAGGGTGTGACAGATATCGGCGCCCTGAGGTCACTTTTCAGAAGTTTCCGCTTCCTTTGGGTATTTTCCACCGTGATGGTTTGATCTAGGTGTTGGATTTTCACCTGTTGGTTTGTTAATTTGGGAGAGTGATTCCTAATTATACTATTCACTCAAGTTCTTTTGATATATCTTGACTGATTGGGCGAACCACAGCCAAGTGTAGAGCATACACACCGGAGTCTTGTCAATTTTAGTAAATTTTACAATGGGTGTTCTTGTTTAAAAGAAAACCCTCCAGGAACCTCTTTTGATCCAAGTGGATCTCAATCGAGGAATAGAAGAGGGGTTCATTTTATAATAGCTGAAAAAGAAATGATACAAAAAGAAAACAAACACAATTCTAGTTTCCTAATTAGTCCTACCACGAATCTCTTTCCCCTTTCGGGTCAATCGGGAAGTCGTGGGGTAAGTATTACGATTACTTTGAAATATAAAATATGGAATATGAAATTGATAATGAAATAAATTATACTACCCTACATATTATATCAATACTATTTTGAAAAGAAATGAGCAAAAAGCAACAAAAAAGACACCGATGCAAATCCCCCCGGGGGGAATGGGGAATGGGCTCGAAAGAGCCTATTCAAAAATTATTTTTATTAAAATCAGTTACAATATCAGAGAACTGATATAATTCCTATTGATCCTTATACGGAGTGAAATCAAGAGCTTACAAAGTGCGAAAATTAAAGGTTTTGGTCAAATGGGAGACCCCTGGGGGGATTTGAACGCTTCTGAGGCCACTTCCGAACAGAAGATTCCTTTCTTTTCTGTCAAACCTACTAAAAACCAGCAAGAATATCAGACTGAAATATTTCCAAAATACCTCTGAAAGCACGTTTGGGTCAGCTCACTTTTAACCAAAAAAAGTAAGCTGAAAACTAGTTAAAAGAGCAAAACAGGAACCAAGGAAAGCAGGATTTCCTCGGGATCTTGGCTTGCCTTTTGGGAAGCCAATAATATATGCACTTTTATTTCCAAATATGAAATTTTAATGTACAGCAAACAGAAATCAAATGCATGCAAGCTACAAATTTTCTTTCAAATTACATGCAAAAAAGGACGATTTCCCTAAAGCTAGATCTAGAATGCTTATGAAACCTTTTAAGAGAAAGATATAGACTATGGGCTTTGAGAGGATATATCTATGTTGAAATTACTTTTAATATGATAGATCTAAACAAAATCAAAGCTATGAACAAAGTAGCCAGGTAAAAGAGTTGATTTTTTTAATAAATGAGAAGAAGAGGAGAGAAGGTCGGCTCGTTGCTTGAATGGAGCAAGCTAAAAGGAGGCCCTTTTGTGGAGAATTGAGGGACAGAGTCTTGAGCTTCTTGGATAAGGAATGGCCTCAATCTTGATCCACACCTTCATCCAATCAAGAACCTACAACTAGATAACACAAGCCTGCACACACCTCGTGAGATCTGGATATAGATGTATAAAGCAACAAAGATGAAAGATCATGCAAAAATAATCTTATTTAAGCAAATAACTGAAATTTTTGTGCATACATCATATGGATAAACAAGATCAAGCAATCTAACTTGCCTAGTTTACACCCTTACTTGATTCAACCTAATCCTTGAAGCCAGAACACACATTAGAGGAATTTTGGGGTCTAAAATGGGCCTCCTAAGGAAAATAATAAAATAATAGTTAAAATAATAAAATAATATTGATTAATTGTGGAGGAAGAAAGAAAAAAACTACTTTTTGTGTTCGTATTTTTGACATATCTCATTGTGTTTCTACCAAATTTCGATTGGGAGAGCTCGTTGGATGCGGAATTTGATTCCGCATCCAACGAGTACCCACACTGCATACTTTTGACGGACCCGCTGCCCCAAAAATGAGAAATACCTGAAAAAACGTGATGATGACATCATCATCACATTTTTTCAGGTATTTCTCGTTTTTGGGGCAGCGGGTCCGTCAAAAGTATGCAGTGTGGGTACTCGTTGGATGCGGAATCAAATTCATCATCACGTTTTTTCAGGTATTTCTTGTTTTTGGGGCAGCGGGCTCCTTCAAAAGTATGCAGTGTGGGTACTCGTTGGATGCGGAATCAAATTCCACATCCAACGAGCTCTCCCAATCGAAATTTGAGTAGAAACACAATGAGATACGTCAAAAATACGAACAAAAAAAATAGTTTTTTTTAATGACAAATATGTCAATTCAACCATTATGGTTGACTTATTTTATTGAAATTCTATTGGTTCTTGAATTCCAACTCACAAAAACTTATTTTGGCACGTTTTCTTATAAGGCCCATTTTAGACCCCAAATTTCCTCTAATGAAGCGGCACAGAATTTGGAAAGAAATTGTAGTTACCACATCAACAGCATAACACTTAGAATCCAAACAAACACATGCACTACAGGGTATATCCTCCAAAGCTTATTTATTCACAAATGATGATCAATACATAATTACAATGGCAAGCCCTTCAATCCAGCTCTAACTAGCTTGGAAGAGGGAGCTATGCCTGGATATATACAAAATACAGGACATCCAGCCCAGGGGGGGCGCAATTCTTCATGGAATCAGATGAAATCAACTGATGGAGAGTCCATCAATGCAGAACTGAAGCTGAACTGAGCCTACTTGTCAACCGGGGGCTTGATTGAGCTGACACATTAGCCCATACACCGACACATCAGTCCACACAGCATCCAGGAGAGTCCACACATGTGGAGAAGAGAGAGAGGGCACAATTCCCCATGAAGACAGCTGAAGATCAACTTTGGATTTGATTTTATCACCTCCTTCAGTCAAGGATTTGTCAGATCCAGTCAATCTGCTTCAGATCTGACTGATTTCAATCAAATCGGCTGAGAATCCACTGATTTATGATTTTCGATTTGCTCCATTATTCATCAATTTATTAATTAAAATAATCAATAATTGATTTTTGGGGCTTTCTGACCTGAGTGATGGAAAATCACTCAAAACTAGGAAATAGTGGGTCCATGGGTTTACATGGTGCTCTTAGCTTGAAAATGAGCACCTACATGACTGAAACTGATTGTTTGGCCCACTTTTATTACAAAATCAATTTTTCCAATTAAACTATTAAAAAATAGCCCGAGTTTTGGAAAAATTAAATTTTTAATAAAAAACACTGAAAAAACTAAAAAATTGAAAAATTGAAAAACACCTAGGGGGACTTAGACATGTTCATATGACTCAACCATGATGTCTAGCATTCTTATACATTGACAAATAGACTCTAATAACCTCAATAGGCCTAAATTCCAAGCCGACCACCCCAACTTTGGAGGTATGGAGTGAAAAAATTCAGAAATAATCAATCGTTTATTCAACAACCAATAATTACCAAGGGAAAAAACACCCTAGGCTGATTGGATTGACAAATAAAGTCTAAGAGACCAAGTATTTTACAGACACTATCATGCTAGAAAAATTATTACAACTCCCCCATGGGGTATGAACATGTGATATAGTACAACAAGCACTTCCTAGAAGTACTTCCATAGGTCTTCTGAAGTCTGAACAAGCTAACCCTGTTTGGTTCACCAAGTTCACTTGATAAAAAACCACTAAGTATAACTTAGGTGGTAACACCACACTCTCATATTCAAGGGGGTGGTATAGGGGAAAAGGGTCACAGTTTTAATGGATGGAGGAGCCACTCACAACTTCATTTATTTGTCATTGGTGGAAAGAAGGAAGCTACCTACAGAATCCTTTGATGGTTTCACTGTCATCATTCCAGGTAATTACTCCATGGATTGCACTAGATGGATTCCAAAATTGCAATTCATAATATGAGATTATACTTTAATAGATAGCTTCTATGTGGTAAATGTGGCTGATACTAACATGGTATTGGGATTCCAATGGTTGTATTCCATTGTTGAGCATTCTATGAACTATAAGGTTCGAGAAATGAAGTTTCAAGATCCTAATGCAAAACTAGTTATGTTGAAAGGCATCAACACCTATCCTAATCAAGTGGTATGTTCACATAGTATGAGATCTATCATGAGGCATGGAGATATTGAGTGGGATGTTGAATGTATTATTACTTCCCAAGGAAGAACCATTGATATTTCTCACCATCATGAGGACATCCAGAAGATTTTGCGCAAGCATGAAAGGGTTTTTGGGGATCTTCCACATGGGAGACCACCTGAAAGGGGAGTTGTGCATAGAATTGAGTTGGATATGGGAACCCAAACCATCAAGATTCATCCTTACAAGAACCCCAAAGGGTTAAATAAATCCATCAAATAGCTTCTTTACTTGGGATACATTAGACCAAGCTCAAACCCATTTGCATCTTCAGTGGTCCTAGTGAATAAGAAGGATGTAACCTTGCACATGTGCATTGACTATAGAGCTCTCAACAAGAATACCATAAAAAATAGATATCCTATTCCAATTATTGATGATTTAATGGATGAACTCCATGGGGAAAATTTATTCTCCAAGATAGATCTACGTTATGGTTCCCATCAAATTAGAATGCATGAGGATGATATATACAAGACATGTTTTCGGTGTCATTATGGACACTTTGAGTTCTTAGTCATGCCTTTTGGCTTGACTAATGCACCAGCCACATTCCAATCTCACATGAACATGGTGTTTGGTAAGAAATTACGTAATTTTTTTCTTGTGTTCTTTAATGCTATCTTGATTTATAGTAAGTCATGGGATGATCATATGCACCATTTGGATATTGTACTAACCATTTTTGCAAATCAATCCTTTTATGTAAAATTTTCCAAACGTGAGTTTGGAATGACAGAGATTCTCTATATTGGTCATATTATTGGACAAGCTGGGGTCAAAGTACATATGTAGAAGATACATGCCATCCTTAATTGGCCTATTCCAAGGAACCTTACAGATTTGAGGGGTTTCATTGGCATTTGCATTTATTACAGAAAGTTTGTGGCTTCTCCAAGTTCACTACTCCATTGACAAATCTCACTAATAAGGGTGCATTTTGTTGGTCCAAGGAAGCTGAATAAACCTTCAAGTGAATGAAGGAAGTCATGAGTAGTTTCATTGTTCTATCCCTTCCCGATTTCGCTCAACCATTTTTGTTAGATTGTGATGCTTCATGAGATGGTATTGGGAAGGTCTTGATGCAAAATGGGAATCCTATTGCTTATGAGAGAATAAAATTGCAGCCACATGAAAGGAACTATTCTATATATGACAAAGAGATGTTAGCCATAATGCATGCTTTGGATAAGTTTAGACAATATCTGGTTGGTGGAAAATTCATTGTGAAGATCGATCACAATAGCTTCAAGAAATTTTTGACATAAAGGGAGATCAATGATAGCAAACAAAAATGGGTAAGCAAAATCCAATCCTATGATTTTGACATTGAATATAAGAAGGGGAAAATGAATGTAGTGACTAATGCACTCTCTAGGAAGCCTACTATCTCTTTAATGCATGTTCCTAATGATTGGAAATATCAACTAGCCATTGAATATTCCAAAGATAAGTTTGCATGTGAAGTGTTGGATGTTTTAGTACATGATGATGCATTCAAGGTTCTCAATGATATAATGTACTACAAGGAGAGGATATTTTTAGTCCCCAATTAAAATCTGAAAAATAAGATCATAGAAGTTTCCCATGACTCTCCTTTAACAGGACGTCCTCGTTACATGAAGACATATAGGAGGGTGATAGTGAGGTTCACATGGAAAGGCCTCAAGACTGATGTGTTCGAGCATGTTAGGGGATGCATGGAATGCCAAAAAAATCAAGGTGGATCACACACATATAGTTGTTTTATTGTAGCCCCTTCCCATTTCGGAACAAAAATGGGAAAGTATATCCATGGGCTTCATGACCACTTTTCCAAATATTCAAGGTAAGGATTGCATCTTTGTAGTGGTTGATAGATGACTAAGTATGCACATTTCTTTGTTGTAGAACCCACATTTTCAGTAAGACAAGTTTCTAACCTCTTATTTCATGAATTTTTCAATTTTCATGGGTTTCCCAAGTCCATTGTTAGTGACCAAGATAGTAAATTCACGAGAAATGTTTGGCAAGGATTATTCAAGTTGGTGGGAACTAGTTTGGATCTTAGTGCAAGCTATCATCCCCAAAGTGATGGGAAAACTGAAAGGGTAAACCAATGCATGGAAGTTTACCTCAGAAGCTATGTTACAGGGTAGAAAATATCTTGGATCACTTGGTTACACTTTGGAGAAGTTTGCCACAACACTACATTCCATGTTTCCATTGGCATGTCTCCTTTCAAGGCATTGTATGGATATGACGCTCCTACTTTTGCAGATCTGGTTTTTTATGATTGTAGGGAATATAAAGCCAAGGATTGGATCCAATAGAGTCAATACATCCTTAAATTACTGAATTAAAACTTACAAGTTTCCCAAAGTTGGTACAAGTTGTATGTGGACAAGCATGGGGTGGAGCGTTCCTTCGAAGTGGGAGACATTGTGTTTTTGAGGTTGCAAACTTATAGGAAATATTCATTGAAGATAAAGGGGGATAAGAAGTTTCAGCAAAGTTTATATGGACCTTACAGGGTGACAAGAAAGGTGGGTGAAGTATCTTATGAGTTGGAGTTACAGGAAGGAAGCAAGATACATAATGTGTTCCATGTGTCTTTCCTTAAGAAGGTAATTGGGAAAACGGTTGTGGAATCAAATGGTATTCCTCCCATTGATGATGAGGGACACTTGGATATTATACCAGAATAAATATATCAGGTAATAGAAAAGAATATAAAGAACAGGACCATCAAAGAATATCTGGTGCAATAGAAGGGCCTCCCGAGTGAGGATGCAACTTGGGAAGGAGAAGGCATTTTGAAACATCCTGGTTTGATGATGATTGAGGACATGCATTATTGGGAGGGGATGAATTTAATTTCCCATTCCTAGTATAATATTTATAAACTCCACTTACCCATTGGGTTCCCATGGGTTCAAGTGGTAATTAGTTATATCTAGGGATTAATTAAAATAATAACAAAATTGCCTAGTGAAAAATTATAAAAAAACATATGAGGAAATTTTTTCCACTTATGGATTGGGATTATGTTTAGGTGTGAAAGGCTCCCAAGGGGTTTTATTATTTCTTATTAAGTGTTAAAAATTTTAAGGAGGCGCTAAGGTCAGGTTTAGACCAAATCTGGCCCATTTCCATAAAACAAGGAAATTCCATGATTTAAGGGAAGTTGTTGGAATTCTACATTGGGACTTAGATATAACCTCCCTTGAGGTGGTTATGGGTTTTAATGATGAATATTGATTCCAATAGGTAGAAACCATATTTTTTAGTTGTAGGTATTCCAAGGGGGGCGCACCTGCAGAGGTTCATTGGAGAAATTGTCAAACCTAAGCATCTTTGACTAGATCTCTGCAAAAGAGTTTGAAGTTGTTGATATTTTGGGAGAACATGTTTTATTCTTTCCCATGGATTTTGGGATAATAAAATTATTTATAAACAGAATCTATCACACTTCCAAAGGAAGGCTAATTTTTTATATTGAAATTATTATGAGATTGCTTGAAGCAAATTCTACAGCTTGGGAGATGCACCCCTTGCTATCCATGAGGGAGATGGTCCCTTCACCATTATATTAAGGAGTGGAGTACTCAGATCCATTCATTGTTTTTTATGCATATTTTTATAGTAGTTGTACTTGGTATTTTGTGTTGGTGGCAAAGCATATGTCACATTTGGTGATTGTTGATATTTCTATGTAATTTTGGGTGTTCTAGTGAAGCAATATTGTTGTAGAAGAGACATTGGGATCCATTGGATGAATAAAATGTTCTATGGTGTATTTTTAAATTATAAATCAACATAATAATAAATATTGATTTCTGGATCTAAGTTTATGTGTCCTTGTGCATCATTGAAAATTGCCTATGCTCTTTGTGGGGTTAAATCTGACTAGTTTTCACTTTCGAATTGGAAAACTAACTTTTGGGTGTCCAAATGCAGATTGGAAGGTACTTATAGGTATATAATACAAAATTGGACCATACCATACCCTCTTTTCAGAAAATAGTGAGCATTAAGAGCAATTTTGGGAGACTTGAAAATCACCTTTCTACGAAGTTCCAATCTAGTAATTTCCATTTCCAGAGATTTTCTTGCCCAAATAAACCTATGAATTTTTATGCATACTTTCCTACAGTATACCTTGTGATACCAGAGACCAGACACATTCCCTAAAACCTTTCCTTAAGTTCCAAATCCTTCTACCTACATGGAAACCAAATTTTCGTGTTTTTCTTCCCTCTTTAAGCTAGCATGCCTATTCACTTAGTAATATTGTCTTAGGTATATTACATAAAATTAAATGAATTCATCAATCAAGTTAAAAACAAATATGTTTACTTCAATACAAATATGAATGCACCAATTGCTTCCAGCTGAGGTGGCTCGAGGATGAGCCACAAGTTTGTGTTGGGGGGCCGTTGGAAAGGGGTTGGACTGCGCAAAGTGCGCTTTCACCACCAAAAAGAAATATTTCAACTGAAAGAAGACTCAAATGTGGTGAAGGAAGAAACCAAAAAGTGAGTTCATTTTTCTTAAGTTAGTTAGGATATTAGTCAAGTGGACCATTTTGTAACAGTTTAGTAAGCCTATAAGTAGATTAGAAGTGTAATCATGAGATGGCATTATTGGTGAGGGTGAATGTGTTTTATGGTTTGAGGCTAATCAATCAAGGGATGTTTATGTATTTTACATTGTATTTCTGCTTTTAATGATATGAAGACTCTGGGATAACAAAATTATGCTTATTTTTTATGTTTCCGTGAGATGCATTTCCTTTGGAAGATAGCTTAATAATGAATCGTGTGAAATCTATAATGGGGTGATCTCTATGTTTACATGTTTAACTTTGAATGATGTGAATCCTTGTAGATTTATAAGTTACTATATTTCGATGTCTTTGTTAATCTAAATATCAATCTGAATCATTATCTTAACATGTCTCCGTCGAATCTAAATCCAAGTAAGTAAATAGTGATAAGTAGAACTGGTTGATGGTATGATTGGAACCCTCGATTTCTGGGAGATGTTGCGGTAGAGAACAGATAGTGTGAAATTCCTCTTCCCTTTGTGGAAACTTGGCTCCTATACACCTCCCTTAGACATCTCGGGTGAGATTGCACCTACTTCGCAAGTGTTGTTGGATAGGGTAAAAATTATTTGGGTCGATGTTTAGGGAGTTTGCATTGATGGGTTTCAACAGATCTGTGGAGTGAATCCCTGTTGACAAGATTATGTCAACACTTTTATCCTTGACCATTAATATAGATATTTGAAGTATCTTGTTTCTCTCACTGTTTTTTCTTGTTCTTCATGTTCTTTGCAGGTACATTTGACTACCAAAGGATCCGTAAGGAAGGGACAAACTTCAACACTAAGTTAAGGGAAGCTTGACATTCAAATAGTTCAATTATCTAGGAAAAGGATGCATCATTGTGGATTTATTTTCTAGATCTGCCCCATGTAGACTAAGGAAACAATATTTTCCCACACTGATTGAAAATTTAGGGTAACAATGAAAGGAGAGGAGTGGTTATACCACAAAACATGGAGCTCAAACAACTAGTGGTAAAACTAGTAGAGGGAAGTGTAAACTTGAAGAAGGATATATTTCACGGCAGAAGTTGTGGTCCTCCGTTAAGAAGGAGCAAATAGATCTCAACTCCAAGCATATTGGTAATGACAGGAAGAAGATTTGGAAGGACAAGTAAGAATGACATTAGGTTTATCTGAGAAAACCTAATGCAAGACCCGTGCATAAGCTTAGACTGAATTTAAAATCCCTCTTTGATCCTTATTTGAAGAGGAAATTTTTTCATTTACCTCAAAATTCTTGTGAAAGAAACACAAATAAGGCCTAAGAAGAAAAATCTCTCGAATACAGTCTCCAAAACCCCTAAAGTCATGAGAATTCCCAAGTTGAGCAAAGAGGAAGTAACTATTGAATTTGAAAAACTTGGGGTTGTTAAGAAAACAAGGAAGAAAGCATTTGCACATACAAATTTTGAATAATATTCTGGTTATTCAGTTGAACAAGAAGAGATAATTATTGAGTTTTAATAGGTTTGGAAAATACTATCAATGTGTTTCCTGACTTTCCAAAGAATGGACCCTTCACACAAGCTTCTTTGAATGAGGAGAAAGTGGTAAACATCCTATACCCAAGATCAACTTTCCAAACTAAATAAAAATCCGAAGCAAAGAAAATGAGTGAGGGAAAAAAGTTGCATGAGACTAACATCCTGCAACAATCAAAGGGAAGGAAGCATAAGATGAGAAAAATGCTTAAAGCAGAATTTAAAGAGTCTAATGATTTAATTGAGATTCTTCTCAAGAAAATGAGCAGCTACAGAAGTAGAGTAACATTACCAATAGGATGATGACTAAGTGTGTCATCAAGCATAATATACTCATCAATTCCTCCAATAAAGACAACATAATCAAGCAAGAAATAATAAACTAGACATTTTTGTTGAATTGAGAAGTTAGGTTTCACATGACACCTTACAAACACCATCAATTTAAGCATAGTCAAGATCTACGGATTTCTTTTTTTCAACACCCTAGTTTTGGGAGTCAGGTCATATTTTGCTTATATTCGAAACGTTTTGGAGTAGGTTAGGTTTTGAATGAAATATCCAAGACAACTACAAGTTTCAGATATTCTGCAGCATCGATCTTCTATAAATCATAAGTTCGCTACAGAATTTCCTATTAGATGATCTTTTATTTTGGTATATGGACTTCAAAGTCTATTTCCTAGTATATTTCTTTGTAGACCAAAACAATTTTATGTTTAGATTCAAATCAATTTTGATGATGTAATCGTTAAAAAGGAATCCTATAATATTGGATCTTGAATCAGTTTAAGATCTAATATTTTATATTCAAGTTCATATGTATATTTTTAGAAAATATATAGGGGTCGACTCCTTGATAATGAATGTAGGATATAAGTTGTTAATGTATTCTACATTTATAAAATCAATGAGGTAAGTCACAGAGAGGATCTGAATTTTTAAAGTCACAAGGATTGTTGGATATTTGTAAAGATAATCTCTCTTATACATTAATATATACACGCTCAAGGATCATTTTGGACTGTGTATTTAATTGTCCTCTTATATTTTTCTATTGCTTCTTAGTTTTGATACAAAAATTACTTTTGCATTGCATTAGCAAGTTTTTGTTTAATATATAATAACATTTATGTTTTAAATTTCCTAAAACTACTACTATGTTTTCCATATGTTCCATTCCTAACGTTGTTATGAATTGGGATATATACATGTGAAGGTATCAAATCAATAACTCTTTCTTTGTTTTTACTTTATGGTTATGTTTAATTCATAGTTTGAAATTTTTGAATCAATGATACATTTCTTATTGGTAAACTTCTCGGCTTGAACTCTAGAAGAAAAAAAACGGACAAGATTCCAAGAAGATAAGGTGGTGTCTAGAGACACTGTTTAAGAACTTAAGAGTGGATCATTGGGATAAGAATATCACAATGCATAATTACCATGATAAATATCTCAAATCAATATATTAGGAAATCCATAGGGTCTCCAATTTATAGTTTCCAAATCTAACCAACTTCCTGAAAGTAGGGAAGATCTATTCCACAAGTAGGGGTCTCTGGTATAGACTGTTTCAGTAGATTATACAAACATCCCAAACTTTAGTTGGTTGTTGTAGTCACTCCGACCACTGTCATTCTTACCATTTAGTTTTTTCCCAACCGACTATTCAATCATTCCATTGAATCTATTCGACTGCTCTGCTAGTCTCCTATCATCTATAGACCTTGTCTCCAGAATATCCATGGGTGTGATGAACCATCAAGAATGTAGGTTCCAACACCCCCCCCCATCAACGCAATGCTATGGAGATTCAGGAGGTGAAATTACTTATTTTGAACAACCCCTCATAATTGCATCTTCCTGAAGCCCAAGCATACCCAAAAGTTTCAAAAAATTAGATTATGGTAAAGGCTTCGTAAATATATCAGCAACCAGATCATTTGTCCTACAATAAAAAAGAGAGTTAGTGTTCTCTTGCACCAACTATCTCAAATAATGAACATGGAGTTTGACATGCTTCATATTATTATTAGCAACTTGAATAACTCCTTTATTATCATAGTAAATAAAATTAGATGTTTGAATAGGAAATCCAAGCTCATCGAGAAGATATTGAATACAAAATACCTTTATTCTTGCATTGACAACACCATGATACTTGACTTCTATAATCAAAAGAGAGACTACCTTTTGTTCCTTAAATGATCAGACTAGGGGTCCAGATCTCAGACGAAACACCTATCCAGAAGTAGATTATGGTCTTCAATGTCACTTCCCTAGTTAGAATTAGTGTAGCCACTTAGTGGTTCTATACTGTAACAATACTTGATACCATACTAATACGTACCCTTAATATAGAGAACAATTATCTTTGTGGATTTCCAGTGACTTTTGTGAGGATCTTGCATGACTTGGAAATTGCACTAAAAACAAAGGAGAGATTTGGTCAACTGTGCATCAGATAAATAAGGATACCAACCAACTGTCAATACAGAGTGGTGTTGACTCGTGGAGAGTCACAATAATTTGACAACTTCACTTCCAGTTTCTAAGGTGTACCACATGACTTGCAATCATCCAACGTGAATAGTTTCAAGCAATCCAAGGAATATTTAGGATGATAAAGAAATATACCATCATTCATTTGAAGAACTTGAATGCCAAGAAAGAAATGCAACAGAACAAGTTCAATTATTTCAAATGTATCAATAAGTTGTTTCGTCAGACCCAAAATAAGATCAACATTGTTTCTAGTTATGACTAAATCATCAACATACAATGCCACAATTACAATATCACCATAAACATGTAATACATAGATGTTTTGAATCGTGATCAGATTCACAATGTTTGAAACCACGATTGAAAAATAAACTATCAATCTTCTCATACAAAGCACGAGGTTCTTGTTTCAAACCGTACACCGACTTCTTGAGTCAACACATAAGGCTAGAGTCTATCACAAAATGAGGCGGTTGATTCATATAAATTTCTTTAATGACATCTCCATGAAGATATGTTCTTTTCATTTCCATATGGTGAAGCTCCCAACCAAAACGATAAGCAAGAGTAAGGATTGGTTGAACATCACTCATCTTCATGACAGGAGAAAAGGTTTCAGTATAGTCGATGCCTTCTTGCTGAGAGAAACCCTAGGTGACCAAATGAGCCTTGTGGTGTTCAATAGCATCGTTGTAGGTAAACGTGCTATTAAAAACCCATCAAGACTTCGCGACATTCTTTCCTTATAGTCGAGGAACAATTTTCCACGCCTAATTATTCTACAAGGAATCAATTTCAATAGTCATGGCATTCTGTCATTCTGGAACACCTTAAACATAAACATATGTATTAGGATCACAAATTTCAAGTACATGTTCCATCAAAGAAACATTTCCATATTGTTTATGACTGTGAGTATGCCGATGGATACTTGAATTGCCAAAATATGGTCCAGCAACTTCAATTGTCTTAATATCCCACCAAGGTAAAGAAATTGTTGGTGACTCAGATTTATTTTCATTAGTCGAGGAAGTTGAATCACCAGCTTTAATAGTTATAGTAGACCAACCACCAATTGATTCAATAGAAATTGCAGGTCTTGTCAATACTCCCTAAACAAATACAGTTGATCTTGACTCTTCAAGAATATTAAAAGGATCATTGTTCAAAGGACTAGGGAGGAGTTCAATAGTTTATTATCTGAAATCATCTCATCAAAGAATACACTACGACTCAAAATGATATGTTATTTGATAGGATCAAATATTCTATATTCTTTTGACTCATCATAATATCTCATCATGATGCAATATTAACTCTTTGCATCCTGTTTCTTTCTACAGACGTCATTGATATGCTTCCAAGTAATACATCCAAAGGTTTTGAGGTGATTGATGAAGGGTTTTATACCATTCTATTTCTCGATGAGATTCATGTCAATGACTACTTTGGCTGGAACAAGGTTCAAAAGATAGCTTGAGCAACAGATAACTTCTTCCTAAAATCTCATAGGAATGTCCTTTTTTCTGTAGTACACATCAAGTCATTTCTACCAAGGTTTGATTCTTCTTCTCTACAGTTCTATTTTGCTGAGGAGTGTGAAGAACAAATATTTGCCACAAAACTCTATTCTGCAAGAGATATCCTCCAAACTGTTGGATCACATATTCACCACCATTATCCGATCTCAAACATTTAAGGGGTTGACCACCCTTCTTTTCAGCTAGTTCCCTAAATTCCTTTAACTTTCCAAAGGATTGGCTCTTATTCTTCTAGAAATAAACCCACGTAAATCGAGAGAAATCATCAATAAATGTCATAACATACTTCAAACCTGTGAGTGATGGTTTTTTCATGCAACAAAGATCACTATGAATAAGCTCTAGTAAATCCTTTACACATCATGCTTTTCCTAAATGAAAGGGCTCCTAATCATGCTTCACAAGCACACACCCTCTACAAACTCCATCAGGTGGAAAAATAATTGGGAGACCAGTAACCATATTCCCAGTTACCATCATCTTCATACTTTGCAATTTTAGATGATCAAGTCGTTCATGCCAAATTCAATTTCTATCATCCGCTTGAGGAACGAGTGAATTTGGTCCAATCATTTGAGAATCATAGAGTTTATAAAGTCCATCCTTAGGATCCAAAATTCCAAAGGCAACAATTGCTCCTCCACACCTTAGATCCTTCACGATAAAGTGATCCGACCAGAATTAAACAATCTTCTTAGTCTTCATCAGTTGAGAAACTAACATTAGAGTAAAATTCAACTCAAAATGGGCCTCCTAAAAAAAATTAATAAAATAATAGTGAAAATGATAAAATCATATTTATTAATTTTGGAGGAAGAAAAGAAAAAAACTACTTTTTTGTTTGTATTTTTGACATATCTCCCTGTGTTTTTCCTCAAATTTCTATCAGGAGATCTCGTTTGATATGGAATTAAATTCCACATCCAACGAGTAGCCACTCAGTATACTTTTGACATACCCCTCTACCCCAAAAACAAGAAATACCTGCAAAAAACGTGATGATGACCACTTGGCATACTTTTGTCATCATCATGTTTTTTTAGGTATTTCTTGTTTTTGGGGTAGAGGGGTCTTTCATAAGTATTCCGAGTGGGTACTCGTTGGATGCAGAATTTAATTCTTCATCCAACAAGCTCTCCCTATCGAAATTTGAGTAAAAACACGAGGAGATATGTCGAAACTACAAACAAAAAAAAGTAGTTTTTTTATGATACCTATCCCCAAATTTATATTAAAAAGGTGCTTAAGACCTATACGGTATTTCAAAGTTAAATCAATTTCATTGGCTAACACATGATGAAATGGAATTTGAATTAGAGTTAAAAGGCCCATTTTTTTTTTAATTTCCTCTAATGCAACACATTTGCACTCATATTTGGTACATAATAGACATCGGATATATGACCATGTTGAAATTTGAAATCTCCATCTCTAGTGATAGTTAGGGCGTAGTCATCAAAAACATAAATATATCTTTAAGAGAACCACTTAAAGAAGAGAACAAAGAAGCATCCTTAGCCATGTGATGAGCACATCTAGAGTCCACAATCCATTCAGTCTTAATGGTGTGAGCATGTAATTCCTTAGAAATATTGACAGAGACGATTAATTTTCAAGGCATCAATTGGACGAATGTCCAGTTGAGCCATAATACTCCAAGTGGTTTACCTTTCCTTCTAATTCCTTCATTTCATTCCAGCAGTTCTTCTCAACATGTCCCACCTTTGAATAATACCAACATGTCTTCTTCTTTCAATGCTTCTTCATCGACGGCAATGATTCTTTGGTCTTCCCTTTTGTAGTTTGGTCGATACATTCTATTCATTGATCCTTCCAACCATGTTGTTTAGTGTTGGTTTTAACCTTTCTTTTTATCAAGTGAGCCTGGTTTTTGACACCAATATTTCCTTGCTCAAGCAACTTCTGTTGGTCCTTGATCAACAAATCACAGAAAGTATTGAAAGTAAAATCCTTACCATATTACTTGCATGACATCCAATTAGACCAAAATGAAGAGAATAAGACATCATATGGTGTCTTGAAATTCATAAAAACTAGCTCGATAATATATCTATCCTTCTTTAGAAAATCCTTTCCATAATCACCCAATTTCAAATATAGTTCTTTAATACGAGCCAGATAGCCGACGATCTGATCAAAGGAAAGAAGTTCCAGATAGATTAACTCGTTTTCTATGTGCATTACTTCTCCTTCATTTATCTTATTGAACAGATTCTTGAGCTTGGTTTAGACAACATGAGGATAGTTAATCCAACTTTTATGGAAACAAATCTCCCTTGAAATATAGGTTGTGATAACTCCCACAGCTTCATCATTCTTAATGTCAATAGAAAACTTAGCATCAACATCCATCGAATCAACAATGGTAGTCTTTGTAAATTACCACAATAATTTTCTCTTCAACAGTGTCTCCATATATATCTCCCATATAGCATAATTATGTCCATTGAGAACAACAAGTTCTATCTTGGAATCCATCCTTTTGATCTAGCATATCTTATCAAAGTTTGGATATAGGTATAAGTCGACAAATATTCTGCCTAGATTCTATCAACCCTAGATATGACTTAGCATGATTTTTAGAAAATAGGGCTAGGTCAAAACCGTCTCTTTGATACCATGTTGGGAAACCTCTCATTCTTAACTATAGAGAAGAAAAAAGAAAAGAAGGGGACAATATTCCAAGAAGAAAAGGTGGTGTTTAGAGACACCATTTAAGCAGTTAAGCACATAACATTTTGATCAAAACATCACAATGCATAATTACCATGATAAACATCTCAAATCGACATGTTAGGAAACCCATAGGATCTCCTATTTATAGTTTCCAAATATAACCAACTTCCTGAAAGCAAGGAAGATCTATTCCACAAGTAGGGGTCTTTGGTCCATATTGTTTCTATAGAATATACAATGACCCAAATTTTAGTTTTTGTTGTAGGCGCACTGACCATGGTCATGCCGACCATTTAGCTATTTTTGCAATCGATTATTCAATCGTTCCGCCAACTCTAGTCGACTACTCCGCTAGTCGTCTGTCATCTATAGATTGACTATATCTAGAAGATCCATAGGTTTGATGAACCATCAACACTGTAGGTTCCAACATTGCTTATTTTGTGATATATTAATATTTGGTCATCGTTCCTAGACCCTGTGTTACTCAACCAAAATCCTACCTCTCAAACTCAAACCAAAACCATTTCAAATATATCTAAAGTGTCCTAGATTTATCCTTTAGAAGTCGAAGTGCAAACTTTAGGGATAACAATACCCAAGGAATTTTCAACTACCACCACTTCATTGATCTCAACAAAACAATGTCACAAGTAATCTCTTAGACCACAAAGTTTAGCCTCTTCGTAATCCATTCATACGATGATCAAAAAATCATCATGACCACTACAACCCTGACCCAATAACTTTCTATACATCAGAAGAAGGTTGACAAGATGGTATAGGAAAAAAACATATTTTTTCTTAACCCACATGGGTTCCTTTGCATTGCCACATCAATTATTCCATTCACTCGATGCTCAGTGCTCCCTTACATAGTGGTCGAATCTATAAACACTCCCTTCCGAACAATGAGGAAATAAAGTGTTAGACCAAGTAAAATCGTGTAGAAAAATTTCTTGAAAGGATTCCACGCATCCAAGAACAATTCCATGGAATATTTCATTAATCCCATGCCATGTAGAAATGACAACATAATCAACATCAGGTTCCACACAAGTTTCGGGTTGGTGATAAGGTATGGTTTCATTTGCATAAAGAGTGCCTCACTAGATCCCATTTGAAACTTCGACCACTTTGATATGGGCCTTACACCATCACAAATAATATAAGAAAGAAATATTTTGAATTAAGTATTCCCCCATTCCTTGGCCTGCATATAATCTTCAATGTGAAGCTCCTTTACCTGTATTTTTTGCCTCTATGAAACCTCATAGCTAGTCGAGCACTTGGAACCTAAATAAATCAACTCTAACTACCTTGAGCAAGTTTCAATTGAACATATCATGGATACACAAATGGAAGGAACCCACCAACAAGTCATTAAAGAATAACAAATTCATAACCAAGACAAGTGACTTCCCAAAAGCCAAATTCAACAGAAGTTTCCCCATATGATGAAGGCACTTGATGTAATGGGGACCACTGCTTCCTAAGGGGGGAGGACTGATCCAAGTGAAAATTGATGATCACCCACCAATTTCACCAAATCACCCATGCAACTCCTAGTTTGGTAAAACCATGGTATACATCCATGGCATTTGGTGAAAAATAACAATGATAAAATAATAATAATAGTGAGAAAATCCATATGGATGGATTTTTCCACCCATGGTATTTGAAAAACTAAAACAAATAATTGAAATAAATAAAATAATGGAAATACGTAAATGGGGAGACATGACTCATGACTCTTAGGAGACACTTGTAGAGGACATCCATTCATCCATACATTCATGATGTAGTTCAATATGTTTATTTTTATTTAATAAAGAGTTGATTTAGATTTGATTTACTTGTTATATTATTCTCATTATTTTGCTACATGTATTTTCCTTATTGTCCATTATGTTCCTTTCACAGTTTGGATCATGTCTCCTTCTTGTGTGCTCTTATCTTCCCTTATTTCCGACCAACCATTGTGAAGATTATTTTCTTTCTCTTTGAAAACCCTCATATGGAATCATGAATCAATTGGAAATCATTCTTATGGTTTTGAAAAAAACACTCAACTCCTACGGGAGTAGGGAGTGGGGAGAAAACATTGCTAAATGGAACTACACCAAGCTAAGTTATGAAGAATGGAATTATGTTAAACTCAAAAGAAATAAGTAGATGGGTGTTTTATGGGATGATTCGAACATGAATGAATGATCTTCATCGAGTCAAATCTTATTCAAGATTCATTATCCACCATTCGGTTCAACTTCGATTTGCGGGCAATGAAATGAGAAGATCTATATAACTGTAGATCTTAATTTGTGTGTGAAACAACATTTAAAACTCCTTCATGTGCCATCATAAAATAACTTTGATAACTAATAATTTTCTTTGATAGTTAATAATTTTCCATTGGCCTTATATTAACATACACCCTACCTTTCATACCTCTTTTTTATTATTTAAATCTTATTCACTATGAAACACACTACTTTCAATTCATATTTATACTAATTAATAATTAAATGCTATTAATATAGACTAAACTATCATCCCTTTTAATCAATGGAATGCACATAACGAGATACCCCGTTCGAGCACTTTGCCTCATTAGGATGATGGTACTTGGGGTGAACTATTCAATTGCAATTTTGGCAATCTGAATTATTATGATCAATCTTTTAATTTTGAATTCTAAAGAATTATTGTCTACCATATACTTGTCCAGCATTTATCATCGATGGTTTTAGATTATTTAGAGATTTTGGTTATTGGTCTTCTTCAAATTCAGAATAGATGTATACCACACTATAAGTTGTTTTAAGTTTAGGTACGGTTTGAGGTGTTGAGTAGCTTAGGTTTATAGGTGCTACAACTGTTTATTATTCATCTTACTGTTCTCTAGGGTTGCATAAGGTTTGGTTGAAGATGACAAGTCAATCCATGCCCTTAATTCCAATTTAACTAAATTTTATTTCCTCTGTGAAAACAATCCAAAGGATTTATTTGAATTAGGTTGGAAGGAAAGACATAAGATGACTTGGCTTACCATGATTTTAATATTTCCATTCCATTTTTATTTTAGGCAAACCCTTCTTCCTCTATGTGATCTCATTATTTATGCTTTCATGCTTCATTTATTATAAAAATAAAGAAATTGAAACCCTTATATTGATTTAAGGTTTTAGTTTCGCTGTGAAGACTTGCCCGCCACATATTTGGGGGTGTTGCAATTTCAAAGACCTCTCCACTATAAATGTGTTATTTTAGTTGGATATCTAACCCATTGTTTTGATCTACTAAGCAAAGTAAGATTATTTATGTAGAGCACTTAGAGAGCTTTTGTTTCATGTTCTCATTGAGCTTAATCCCTACTCAAGGGTCATCCATTGATTTCAGGTGTTGCATTGATTGATTGAAAAATTGACACTTGGGTGTGACTTCCTATTTATTGTCATTTTTGCAATGAATCACTCATTTGGATTAAGTGTTAGTCATCTTCAAGGCATAATCTAGTATAAAATTGTGATGATCCCATTACTTATTATATTGTTTGTTTAGTTCTAAGTTACTTAAATTGACTTAGAGAGGATTCCCACTAGGTTAGCACCCTCTAGTGGATCATGTTGGGTTGGGTTGTTACAACCTAGCATTTGTCTCCTCCTTGCCCACTTATATCTTCCCTTATTTCTGACCAACCACTATGAATATTATCTTCTTTAACCATCATAGGGAATCATGATTCAATTGAAAATCATACTAATGATTTTGAGAAAAAACACTAAAAGGGAGGAGAACCACTATGAAGATTATCTTCTTTTTCTTTGCAAACCATCATAGGGAATCATGATTCAATTGAAAATCATACTAATGATCTTGAGAAAAACACTAAAAGGGAGGAGGGAGTGGGGAGGATACATTTCCATATGGAACTACACCAAGCTAAGTTATGAAGAATAAAATTGAGCTAAATTGAGGAGAAATAAGTGGATGGGCATTTAAGAGCCAAGTCTAACGAGAAATAAGTGGATGGGTATTTAAGAGCCAAGTAGAACATGAATGAATGATCTAGGGAATCAATTCTTATTCATGGTTTGAGATCCACTACTTGGTCAACTTTGATTTGTGGATGATTGAGAAGGTCTATAACCATAAATCTCAATTTGTATGTGAAACAACATTTATATATCCATATCATGTAGCATCATAAAATAGATTTTAAAACTATAAAATCTCATCCACTCTTATACTACCCAATCCAATATTGATTGGTTGCAAACAAGAAATGATTCCCATCATGTTAGCCTCCTCCTCTATCAAATGTGTGAAACAACATTTAAATACCCTTATATTATACCATCATAAAACTTTGATAAATATAAAATCTCATTCTCACTTATGATTTTATTTATAAATTTATTTTTCAATACATTTAAATTACAATTATTACATTTATTTTTCATTTTAATTAACTTTATTTTACAATATAATATATAAGTTTTTATAATATTATATATTCTTCCACCTAAAAAACATGATTCTCCATTTTTGATCTACAAAATCCTATAAGGAGTTGTCTAACCACTGGACATTTGACTTTTCATGTTGATTTTCTGTAGGAATCCAGTGAATTTAATCCACAAAATCTGTAATTTATGTTGTTTGTTGAAAAGTTTTAAGCTCAAAAATGAAATTAGGTAACAGGAAAGTCTCAACACCCACACTCTATAAGATCTAACAATCTAACAATATTTTTAAACATTTTGAAAATCCAGTGAGAATTCATAACCAAAAACTTGTAAAAAGTAGAAAAAAACCGAGGTCAAAAAGTCCCTTTAGACAACTCGAATCCTATAATCGTCGTATCAGTAAATCTATCTTATTAGACGCTTGCTGACTTTTTTCCATCAATTTTATAAGGTGAGGTCAGGTTCAAAACTTCAAAGGCAATGAATGAAGCGAAGCTTCCTCATAAATGATACCGCTTTAGATTGTCACCTACCAGACACGATGTCGCTTCCTCATAAATGACACCGCTTTAGATTGCCACCTACCAGACACGATGTCAATGGAACTAGAATTTAATGGAGGTTGCCAACTGTTTTCCAATTTGACTTGAAACACCCTCCACCCTATTCATGGGTTGACTCTGCCACCTTCATTCACTCAAATAAAATGAAATCATTGACATACAGAGCTTTCAAGCAAATGAAATCATTAGCTCAAATCAACTTTTATAAGCTTTCAATTCTGAGCTTTGTAATTCCGCAAAAACTTGCCAGAATTCCAACATAATCAATTCTGAGCTTTGTAATTCCGCAAAATCTTGCCAGAATTCCAACATAATTGGAATAAAACGATCCATTTTAAATTCTTCAGAATTATGGGTATAGGTGTTTTTTTTAATGTGTGTTTTTTTAATGTGTGGTACGAAATATATAGAATTTTAATCCATATGTCAAGGACTTCCAGGCTGCCCTGCCCAGCCATTGACAATTAGTTTACGTGTCAGAAAGTCGACGCAGGTACGAATTCTTCGATTTGTATGATTGTAACAGATATGTATGTTTGACAATTGATCACACAAATCTGTGAACAGCCAGGCTATATTAACGCTTATATACATTACATTACAGATATTCAGATTGTTCAGGAATTATCAGATTTCAATACGAAGAGCAATATCAGTTTAATCCATATGGCGAAATTGTTGGTGTTGGGTTTCATGATATTGCTATTGACTTGCCACTCACTCGCTTTGCGATTGCTATCACACGGTATAAGGCACCCAGCATTTCATCTTATATTGAAGAAATCACATTATTTTAATTTAAGCCTGCTTTTGATCGTGTAACTTTATTTTCATTGCAGAAAATAGTGATGAAGTTTGGATTTCCAATTGTAAGGAAAATTCCATCCAAAACGCTCCCAACAAAGTAAGATATATATGTTATGCAAGAATATTGTTGTGAATTTGTTTGTTGAATTTCAGTTTTGGAGTTGAACCCAACTTGATGTGGGTATAAATTAACTGCAGGATGGAAATCATCATAAGGTATTACAATGCCAAGGGCAAGCTGGGATGGCTGGAAGGAAAAGCGTGCATTCAACCTCCAACGAAGATGACTGGAAAGAAGCTCCTGAAAATCGTGATTATGAAGACAGCGATTATATTTACACCCGTCGCAAGCCTTGAAATTGCTCCTAATTTGGCTGCGCTTCAGTTAAACCGATCAATGGCTTATGTACTGCGTTAGGGTTCATGGACTAATTATTTGTCTAATATTTCTATATGTTGGAACACAATAGCATCACAGCTTGGTATTTTTTACGAGTCGCTAGGCCTGTGAAAAAGCTTAGGTTGTTCTTTTTTGAATGGAGTGGAAGCGCATTGCCTGACTTTTACTAAGTGCAGCTACTTACACCAAATTGCCTCCTGAATAATATTTATTTTGATTGTTAAATTGTTTCCTAAATATACATTTTGAATATTATATGTGATTTATTTCTTTTGTTCTTTCAATAGTAAGGTAAACCAATGTTATCGTTTTTGCAATTTCAGAGACGTTGCTGTGTTTTCGCGTCTTTAATCTGTGAGCCTAGATCTTCATCTCAACATATTAAAATCTCCATAAACAAGCAGCCAAAGATCAGTTTCATGTAGTTCTGTGTTGTTCATCTTAGTTCATTAACGGTTTATTTTTTCAAAAGATAGCTGGTTCATTAATGTAGATTCCTAGTTCCATCAATTAAATATAAACCAGGAAAAGGAAACTACATGAACTAGTTATTTTTTAAAAGAATATAACCTGTAAACTACATTAACTGGTTATTTTTTAAAAGAATATAAATTTAATAACGGGTAGCTAGTTGATGAATCTAGAACTGGTAGCACTATAAGTGGTAGCAATGCATGGATAACTCATAGCTGATGAATGAATAACCAAGATAAAAAGAAAAAGAATAACATGTAGCTAAGCATAGATAGCTCACAGTTAAACCCATTTAACTAGAAGAATATGACTAGTAAAAAAATATTTCCAAACTGTTCTATCTCTAGCCACAAACTATGTGGGTGTGCTAGTATAATTGTTTATTTCGAATTTTGAACAATAAATGAAAAAACATAGGATATAGTCCACCCCAAATTTCAAATAAAAAACATAAGATGTAAATATGGTTGTTGGTAGCTGTCCATTGGGCGTAGCTTGCGTGGTTGGGAGATTTGGTTGTTCTGCTCCCCACCCGAGTTTGAATCTAGCCAAGGACATTTGCTCCTTGGGAGCCCTTGTATGTAATGAAATATTAGGCAGGTGTAAAATTGGACATTTGCTCCTTGGGAGCCCTTGTATGTAATGAAATATTAGGTAGGTGTAAAATTGGGCTTCCATAAAATGATTGTTGTTAGTTATTTTTATTTTGTTACCATATTTGATATACCCAAGCTGAAAAACATTAGCTTCTAGTGATCTTGTTTGAATTTGAATGCAAGCATTGACATATATCTGTAGTTATGGATTTCAAACTCGATCATAAGCTTGGAAAAGTCTGGAGACTAGAGGAGCTGCGATTGGTGCGATTTTGAATACGTAGAGGATGCGAGTCTAGAGATGGAAGGCTGTGAATCCACATGAAAGAAATTCCAGAGTGTTGCTATTGAATGTATGAAGATTGCTATAGGCGAAGATTACTGCTACACTCCTCCACTTTTGTATTGGAGCCGAGACCATGAAGATTGTTGCTTCTACAATTTTTTGAAAAGTTGTGCGTTAAAATCCCTCTTGTGCTGCATAGTGCCTCCACAACTACAGTGTTTCCTATGACAGAGCAGCCTATCGCAACATATTCTGAAGATCACGAATCTCTATACATTCTAAAGACCTGTGATGTAAGGCATTATGAAAGCTGCATCTGAGTTTCTAGAGAAGATTATGAAAGTTGCATCCGAGTTTTTAGAGAAGATTTGAAGGTTGATGTTTTTCATACAGCTTCTCCAAAAGAAGAAGCTACAGATGCAACATGTCACCACAGAAAACTCAGGTATAGAAGACTCTCCAATTCAACATTTCGGAGTGTAACTTACAAACAATTGTTTTTGTAAGTTTTAGTACATTTTCTTTGGTACTTGCATATGTGCATCAAAGTTGAAGAGAAGTTGAATTACATTACCGACACCCCCCACTTTTTGAGTTTGAATCTATTGAATCTTGTGTGTAAAGGCCTGCGTTGCAAGAAGCACCAAGTTGATTGAGTCATTTGTACTTGGTCCTTCCTCCTCAAGGAAGCTTCAAACAATCCTCACAATGTCTCAAATTTAAGAAACTTTAGAGTTGTTGAACACTCTAATATTTACAGTTGTAGACCACTCAATCATAGTCATAAAAGAAATCTCCATTTTGTCATCAATCAACTACATTATTTGAAATCCAAAGAGGACGATGCACATGACAAGAATCAACATTCTAAATCATTGTTTGTTCAGAACAATCCTTTATTTGAAGTTGAAGATGATTTGTATAAGTTGCCAGTAAACATCGAAATCATGTCAGAATATATTCAAAATTCAAGATGCCAACATTGTGGTTGAGTTCGCCATACGAAAGATCAGTCCTTTGATCTTTATCCTTGTCAGCGTTACGGGAATCATAACCATTCTTCAGATCGGTGTGTGAAGTTGGAGAAACCAGCAAGAGTGAAACTTACAAAATAATATTGTATTGCTTCTAATCTTGTACCCAACAGGGGGAAAATGATCATTGTCAAGCTTTAAGTTTTGAAGCCTTGTCATTTACACAACAAACATTGGCATGGCCTTCTTCACGTAAGCTAGATCCAACGAGACTAAGTCACAACCAATTTGGGAGGCCATATTCAAAGAATACTCATATGTTCTATGTCTAGTTGTGACACCATGAGACCCTCCTCTCCTCATATTGTTCCTGAAAAGGGTGAAAAAGACTGTTGGAAACAAGCGAGCAAGTGCAAGTGAACCAAAACAAGCAAGTCTATTAAAAGCTATGTTTGACTAAGCTCCATTTGGTTGGTGGTAATCTTAAAACCATTGATTTCGAGAGCACATTCGATTAGCAGAACACAATGCAAGCTTCTAGCTAACTTGCTTGGAAAATGAATGTCAAGTTGGAAATGTTCAGCAAGTTACAACTATTCAGTTCATATTTCAACTCTCTATTTGGTTTGTGGTCATCCCAAAATGACCATTCCAAAGAATTGTTGAGCCTTCATGCCAAGTTATAGATAGAACCTTCAAGAGCCTTTGTGCCAAGTTTGAGAGTTTGTGGTTAGCATTAAACCACCCCTTAGTAGATTATTTTAGCTTATGCTAACTCCTTCGGTTGGTGGTCAACCAAAACCACCTCTTTAGAGAGCACTTGTATTTAGAAAAATATGTTAGCTTCTACTAACTTGCTTGCCAATTTGAATTGTCAAGTTGGAAATGTTTAGCATGTGGTAGTTGTCAACCTCTAATTATTCGTCTCTCTTTCTCTTAGACTCACATACTCCCCTTCGTATTAAGGGGGGAATTGTTGGCAACAAAATCCTTGGTGTTAGGATTATTCACATGAAGAGAACACCAAAATCCATTGGTGAAGTCAAGAGTTGGTCGAGAGTCCAAGAGTCACCTTGAAGATTAATCCAAGGGATATCTCATGTATATATTGTACATTTGATAATTGGAAAATTGTGCTTGGTACCTATCTTTTGTCTTTGTGTGATTTCTACCTATTTTCCCGTTTGTGGCACCTAACAAATACTCTAGAACTCGATCCCTCGATTTTGGTGTGTAAGTTTTCTCTGCACCCGTGAAATAGACATTTTATTAGTTATACATATAACTAATCTCAAATAAAATTGTATGGTATTTTTCTCATAACATTTCATAGAAAAAGAATTTCATTAACCATAGCTCATAATTAAACAAAAATAATAAAAAATAATAATAATTTCCTTAACCATTGCTCATAATTGACAAATAAAACAGTTTATAAAATTATTTGCATCCTATAACCTACAATAGAATGATATCAAGTGATCGTTAATTATACAACAATAATATTTACAAAGATGTAAAAATAAGACATTATAGTTTTGTTAATGAAAGATACTATACAGTGCCATTTTGAGTTAGTATAAAAATGGGGTATTAAGTGTTATGTGTTACGTTGTACCAGTATTGGCTTAATTTCAAATATTTTCCCAGGGAGAGGGGTCAATTTTCTTCTTCAAGGCCAGGATGGGGTTGTTATTTGCACATTTTGAGGGATGGTTATGGTTGGACCCCTTGATTTTGTCTTTAAGAGTACTATAGATTAATGGCTTATTGGCAGCCTCATTTAGGGCTTGTAGGCCTAATATTGGTGTCTCGGGTTCCTAGGGGCAAGACATTGGGTCACATGATCCCCCTACTTGATTTCCACACAGGTAAGAATGTTTCACCTAGAGGCACTTTCCTCCTCTTTCGATTGCCCCAAGCATCCCTCCTAGCCTCCTTTCAGCACAATGCCCTCGGGTGTGTGCAAGAAGTTGAGAGTCTCTTTTGGCGCGTTAGATGCAATGGGTCAGTTAACAAAGATGAGGGTCTCTTTTGTATGCAATAGAAAACTGAAAAAACAGACATCCATCAACTTGTATGGATATTTTGAGACACTTACACAATGAATCTTGCGATGAGTAAAACACAAGAAATGTAGGAAATTGAATGACCTTTCCAAATATATAATTTTTTTCTATTGAAAATGTTGTTAACTATCTAAAGTTATATATTTTTTAACGGGCACTTTTTATTTTTTGGACAAATTATAAGGTATATGTTTTTGTGGGTGCAGCGTCTGAGTGACTAAATGATGGAATAAACTTATGAAAATCGGTATACATATAGAGAACATATAGTACTAGTGCACGACTATTTTTCCAATAATAAATATAATTTTTTTAATTTTTTTATTTATTATCTAAGAGATCAAACCTCGAAAACGGTACGTCAATTGTGGGTGCAGCTTTTGAATGTCTTAATGTAATTATTTGGAAATGGGTTTTTTATAGCATGTAGAGCTCGGTGTTCTTTAGTGCACCATACAATTTTTTTTTAAATGGTTGAGAAATGAAAGAGATATGGACGAAACACTAACAGTGTGTTTTTTGAGTTGAGGAGTGATGATAGAAGATAAATAAGAAAAAAATAGAAAAAATAATGTATTCTTCTTAAAATTTACATATTTGGAATCTGCAAAAAAAACCATATCTGTTTCTAAAATCTCATAAAAAATGGAGGTGTGCAGCATAATCAGACGAACCGCTAAACACGAGCACATTGAAAATTTGGATATAATGTTGAATTAGCCATGGTTTATCATAGTCCAAGGCATAGGCATGTTGAATCCAAAGCAAAGTACGAAGCAAACACATAGGCATAAGAATTCCATGCAAGCATGGGTCGAGGCTCGGCCTTATCATTTGTAGGGAACACATTTTTGAATTTAAACAAAACAGGAGCGCGTTTTGACTTCATTCTACCATTGCATCTAAAAGGTCCCTCAACTTCTTGCACACACCCCAATACAAAACTGAAAAAACAGACATCCATCAACTTGCATGGATATTTTAAGACACTTACACAATGAATCTTGCGATCAATAAAAAACAAGAAATGTAGGAAATTGAATGACCTTTCCAAATATATATATATATATATTTCTATTGAAAATGCTGTTAACTATCTAAAGTTAGATCAATTTTAACGGGCACTTTTTATTTTTGTGACAAATTATAAGGTATATGTTTTTGTGGGTGCAGCTAAGGAAGGGAGAGAAGAATCTGGGATGGAGGACACTCTGGAACCTAATGAAGAGCTCTGCACCGTGACTCCAGAATGTTCCCATGATACAGAGCTAATCCAGGATGAAGAGGTAATCCAGGATGTTGTAACACAAGAACCAACATCCTTGGGAATTGCAGCAGGGAGTCCTGAATTTCAATTAGAAGATGACCCGAGGATGGATATCATACCCGATATACAGTGGAGTGAGGATGAACAGACAATAACCTCAGGTGACACTGAGCTCCTTGAGGAAGAGCTGTACGATGGGGAAGATATCCAATCTCAGAGGCAGGAGAACAAAGATGTTGCTGTTACACAAGAACCAGCAACACAAACATTGAATTCAGAAATGCAGGAGGAAGACACTGCCACACAAGAACCAGTGTCCTTAAAAGCAATGGAGGTGGATGTTGAGGAGAGTCTAAAAGATGTTGCTCTTACACAAGAACCAGCAACACAAGAACCAGTCTCAGGAATGCAAGAAGGTAATCCAGGGGGTGTTGTTGTTACACAAGAACCAGCAACACAAGAATCAGATTCAGAAATGCAAGTTGACCAGGGAGAAGACACTGTCACACAAGAACCAGTGTCTCAACAAGCTATGAATACAGCTGTAGAAGGTAATCCAGGGGGTGTTGCTGTTACATAAGAACCAGCAACACAAGAATCAGATTCAGAAATGCAGGCTGACCAGGGAGAAGACACTGTCACACAAGAACCAGTGTCTCAACAAGCTATGAATACAGCTGTGGAAAATAACCGAGGAGATGTTGCTGCTACACAAGAACCAGCAACACAAGAATCAGATTCAGAAATGCAGGCTGACCAGGGAGAAGACACTGTCACACAAGAACCAGTGTCTCAATGAGCCTTGAATACAGCTGTGGAAGGTAATCCAGGGGATGTTGCTGTCACACAAGAACCAGCACCACAAGAATTAAATTCAGAAATGCAGGTTGGCCAGGGAGAAGACACTGTCACACAAGAACCAGTGTCTCAACAAGCCTTGAATATAGCCGTGGAAGGTAATCCGGGGGATGTTGTTGTCACACAAGAACCAACAACTCTCATAGAAAACTTAGATGTGCTGGAGGACACTGTCCCACAAGAACCAGTACTTCTTCCTCTCAAAAATTTTATTGATTTGGATTCAGAGCAGGAAGAGCATTACAAAAAGGATATTTTAAACCTCACAGCAGAAGTCTCAGCCCTGAGGATGGAAGTGACCAAATGGAAAAATCAGGTGGAAGAAAACCAGAAAAAGATGATTGCTTTAAGTGAGCATAGAAGAATTATTAGAGCATTAGAAGAGCAGGGGGCTGAAGAACGTATGGCCCACAGAGTTCAGGTAGAGGAGCTGCAGAACAAGATGAGGGAATTGAAAAAGTTTCAAGGCATGCAGAAGGAGAAGGATCAGATGTACGCCCTATCTCAAGAACTCATAGGCACCAGGAAGCCCTCTTCCTCTTATCCGGTATTTCTCTTCGAGCAGTTCGACTGGTTTAAATTAAAGGCTGTACAGGAAGGGAGGTCGTTTGAAATCACAACCTCAGAAAAAATTTTGGAGACATTCTTTGGAAGTAATTTTGAGGAGCAGAACTTACTATGTGAACTATACTTGCACGAGATGGCTTTCCCTTTGGATCGCCACTCGAATCCTGTTCCATTTGCAGGGGATGTTCAGCTCAGAGCCTTTGCCTCCTTTGTGAGCAACCATGTTTAGTGGGAAAGGTCTTTTCAAACCTTTCCCCACAATACCTCGTACTAATTTATGGATTCGTAGTGAGCCCCAGAATCCTGGCATTCTTTTGGCACGGTACATAAGTCTCATTTCCAGTCCTTCCCAGGTGCTCAATGCAGGATTCCGACTCCAAATGATGCAGGTTGTTGCATGAGGACATGCAATAGGGTAGTTGGGGGGAGATGTTGAGTCCACAATTGGTCCCTTTTTAACCATCCTTAATCACCTTTTCTTCCCTTGTTTTACACTATTCAGCATGCTAATCAGACTTGTTTTCCTCACTCTATGCCCTAAATTGCCAAGGTAAGACTGATTATTGTTTTATCCTATTAATGCTTATGATTGTGACAATTAAGGCTGTTTATCTCTCGAAATTGTGCTAATATGTTGTGATTTATGAAGATAGCGCAAGATGAGTTGACTGCAAGAAAATGGAGCTGAACAAGTCTTGAAACAAGGCGCCTTCGTGATCCAAGAAGATCCTCAATCCTTCAATCATCAATTAAGGCATGTGGTTCTTACGTAACCTTCCAGACAGAGCCGTACAAAGTAGTTGTAACAGAATGTGCTACGATTGGGGGATCTTTAGTATAGTTGTTCAAATATCATGGTGATCTAGGAAGTCCACCACTTCTGGGCCAGTCTACAGCTTTCTCTCATTTTCTATATTTGCACCATGCCACGTTTTGTAACAACCAGTGTTATTCAGGGCGCCTGAAGATCAGAGATCTTCATGGCTACCCTTTGTAATAGGATCGGTTGTTATAGTTTGTACGTATAAAAGTGAGAGGATGTCTCGACCCAGGGGGTTGGAAAAGAGATAATTCATTCTTGTATTAACAGTGGAATTAATCTGTACTCATTCTTTCTTTTAATACAAAGAGTTACCGATGATTTAAGGGAGCTGTACATTGTTCATCCAGCGTCTCTGCGTGAAGGCTGGGCCCGCCTTTTGCAGAGATTGCTGAGTTAAAGTAGGATTTATGAATTTATTATAGTATGATGTTTTGCTGATTATATTGCTTGTGTGCGCAGCAGTAGGATGTGTGAATTTGCAGTATTACATTTTCCTGAGATTGATAATTGCTACAGGATAACAGTCGACTGAATAGGAAGTTTTCTTTGTGCGATTCAACCAATAGCTATACACAGCTTTGTTCATCTCACGGTTTCAGATTGTCGTCCCACGAATCCCTGCAATCATTTTACTGTTATAATTGTTGACTTTCATTTCTGCAATTCAATTCTTTAAAGTAGCCGAACTTAATTTGCTGCAATTGAATTTCTAGATTACATTTAGTTTATGTGTATGGATTTCAAGAGTGGTCAGATTAAATAGGTGAATCATTTATTTTTGGATATGAATAGGATTTCCTTTTTGTCTGCAATTGTTATTTGAATCTAATTTCATTTCCTGTTGATACATGGTAGGAAGAAATTGAATTTGTAGTGTTTAGAAAATTGGTGGGATTACACAGGTTCTGAGGGATGAACATGGTTGTTAAAGGGTAAAGTGTTTAATTACAATGATCTGGTGTTTAAGCATAAATTGTGCATCTATCCTTTGAAATAAAAGACTTTCTCAGGTTGACAATAAATCTCATATGCTCTGTGTGTTGATAACAATTTATCTGCATTTAGGGTGCTCGACATTTTGGCGCCGTTGCCGGGGAAGGATAAAAATTAAACACTATCATTAGCTGCATTTGGTAATTGTTTCTAGTCAGTTTCTTTTTATTCTCTTTGATGAAATGATTTGGGTTACATGAATACGAGAAGGGTAAAATGCGATCAACTCCCAACTCCCAAAACCCCACAAGATACTAACGATGCAGGTGGCTCGGGTTGCGGTCGAGGAGTACCATTGGGCAGAAGGACGTTCATCGACGATCTTGTTGACAGAACTGATTCATCCACTAGGGCTCGTCTTCAAGACACTCCTATCAGAAGAAACCCTGCCGATCCTGAGGTGCCAACGTCGGGATCCATGGTGGAGAATATACGAGCAACTGCGACTTCCTCGACCATCCCTGCAGACGAAGACACAACTATTACAACGGGACCTGCTGGTAGAGGTCCGGATTATCACATCAATGGGAGGCTTGTAACTAAGGAAGAGTGGGATCAGTACCACCAGAGGTTCGAGGGTCAGTGGAGAAACAAGGAAAAGAACGAGGAACAAGAGAAGGACGAAGAAAAGAACGCAGGAAGAAACGAAGAGGAGGAAACAACAGAGGAGATGAGTAACAGACACGGGGCCGAAGAGGAAGAAGTGATGGGAGAAAACTATCATCATGGGAATCGCTCCCTGCCAGAAGGAACGGTGGCTACATTGCAATTTCCGATTCAACAACCAGATGGGGCAGCTCCTATGAAGAATATCTCACCATCGGTGTTACCTCGTTTCCATGGAAAGGCGGTAGAAGACCAGACGAATTCCTTTTTGAATTCGATATTCTTTGTCGCAGCTACGATTATATCACTGATGCCCAAAAGCTAAAACTTTTTCCTGCTACCCTGAAGGACAATGCATTACGCTGGTTCATGAGCCTTGGGGGAGGAACCGTTGCTAATTGGGATATAATGAAACAAGTGTTCCTAGAGAAATATCAGGAATATTGTAATACCAAGGACAAGAGAGAGGAATTATTTAAAATGGTGCAGAAGGAGGACGAAAGTTTGGAGGATTTTGTGGAAAGACTGTTGTATAATGTGCAGAGAGCTGGGCAGACGAACATGGGGCTGGACGTACTCAAGATAATCTTGCTCCGTGGGATCAGGGATGATTGTTTAGATATGTTAAATCTGCTTGGTAAGGGAGATATCTCCAAAGAACCTTTTGAGAAAATTGTGGAACTATGCAAGAGATACTCCAGGGGGTCTTCCAGTAACAATAAGCGGGACAAACGAGATAAGATAGAACGTGATGTCTTCGACAGAACCCAGAAATCATCTAATGGAGGTGCCACCCGTGCAGAGATAGGCAATCTCCTTGAAAATTTTAAAACAGAAATGATGAGCTCTATCTCCTCAGAGATCGATGTCCTGAAAGCAAAACAAAAACAAGCAGTGGAGGATCTCACATTAGGTGTGTTCTGCCCCCAATGTAGAAAGAATCATCCAGTGAGAGAATGCCCGCTTGACAAAGTAAACGTATGTCAGTTGTGTGAGCTGAACCACGACATGAAAGAATGTCCCTCACTTCCTCAAGTAAAGGCCGTTCTGCAGGCATCAAACCCGGATGTGGAAGCAGCCTACTTTATTGCGCAGAAGAAACCGTGGCAGCCTCGAAATCAAAGTATGCCCCCAGACTCGTTTCCATTTTTGAATAATATGGGAAATTGGAATAATAATATGAAAAATGTGAATACACAATTCCCTTCAAATTATACTCAGTGGAACTCTTCCCAACCTGCAATGCAAAACTATAACTCATGGAGTCCTTGGACACAGCCACCACATCAACCTACGTCGTGGTCTCCTAGATGGAGGAATTTCCATCCTGGGAACCAGTTTCCTCAACCACCTCCACCTCAACAGTCACCATATTCTCCTCAGTTTCCCCAATTCCCTCAATTTCCTCCATATCCTCAATACCCACCTCAGCAGTCGCAACTGCAGCTGCAGAACAATTCTGTCCCGATTCAACCTCAACTACCTCCCCAACCTGAATAATAAAGCAGTCCATCAATTGGAGACTGTCAATATGCCAGCCTACTCTCTTTCCCCTGTACCCTGCAACGAAATTCATATACGATCTGGGAAAATTGTAGAACCCGTAATTACAGAGGATGTTTCACCCTCTGTGCATAAAGAAACAGGGAATTCACAACATCCATTTGACACAGCTCCTATCATTGAAGATGCTGAGCATCCCTTAGAAGGGACAGCTGAAACATCTGACGATAAAGGGATGGCTGAAACATCCAATGATAAATTTGACAATACACAGCCTTCCCAGTTGGTAAATCAACCACCATACCCCGAAATACTAATGCTACCTAGAACAGGGGGGCAATCTCAGTTTAACCTCCTCGGAGAGTTAAGGAACCTTTATGTCAAAATTCCCCTTCTTCAAGCTCTTCAAGATGTCCCTATTTACTCTAGAACAATGCGGGACCTGTGCACTAAGAGAACAGGAAGGAAACCCAGGGATCCTCCCACGGTTCACATCATAGGAAACTTATCTGCCTTGATGATAGGAAAAGCCCCTATGACTAAATATGATGACCCTGGCAATCCTACCGTTACTGTACAGATAGGACAGACATAGATAGCCAACGTACTAGTGGATCTAGGAGCAGCAATCAACGTTATCACAATAGAGACTGTAAAGAAGCTTGGGCTCACTAACCTTAGACCGACCCCTACTATTTTGGAATTAGCAGACAGATCCACCATCAGACCCGAAGGGATTCTGGACGACCTTGTCATCTCAGTAGATTCATGGGAGTACCCAGCTGACTTTTTGGTATTACAACCAAAATCACAACTGGGGGGACACCCATTAATCCTGGGGAGACCTTGGTTGGCCACAGCTGATGCTTGCATCAGCTGTCGATCGGGGTCCATGACTATATCTGATGGTATGGATACTAAAAATCTCACTCTTTATCCTCCAGCTCGGCCAAGTCTAGAGGCTGAAACATCCATTTGGATAGAGCAGGAGGAGGAGGAGGATGTTCAGCCACTATTAACTATAGGGAAGGCCTTAAGTTTTAAAAATGAAACAGAAGATGACACTATTAGTAATTTCATTAGTGAACCCGCTTCAGTGAATAGAGAGGTCTATCAAATTCTGAACACCACCCTGGGCAAGGAAGAACAAGAAAATCTTACGGAAGAAGCCTTAGTGGGTGACACAAACATAATCCCGGTTGTGAAAAATTCAGAGAGTATTCCTATTGAGGTAGAGCCTAGAAGAATTTTGAATATCAATCCTAGTCTCTCCTTAGAAGAACAGAAATGCCTGATCAGCCTCTTGAAAGAACACAAGGGGGCGTTTTCCTGGGAGTATACAGAGATGAGGGGTATTCCCTCTAGTCTGTGCACCCATCACATTTATATTAAAAGTGACTCCCGGCCTATGTGTCAACCCCAACGACGCATGAAACCCAAGCTGAGGGATATAGTGAAGGAGGAAATCCAAAAACTTTTGGAAGCAGGATTTATATATCCTTTTTCATATAGTGAGTGGGTCTCTCCACTCGTAATTGTACCCAAGAAAAATGGGAAATGGAGGGTCTGTGTTGATTACAGGGAATTGAACAAAGCAACTCAAAAGGATCATTTCCCTTTTCCCTTCATTGACCAAGTACTTGATACCCTGTCAGGGAAGAAGTTCTTCTCCTTCCTAGATGGCTTTAGTGGGTACAACCAAATCCAGATTGCTCCTGAGGATCAGGATAAAACCACCTTCACCTATCCCTGGGGAATGTTTGCCTACAGAGTGCTTCCCTTTGGATTATGTAACGCACCAGCAACGTTCCAAAGAGCTATGATTGGCATATTCTCTGAATTAGTCAATGATAGTATGGAAATCTTCATGGATGATTTTACTCCCTATGGCAGGGACTTTGACGAAGCACTGGAGAATTTAAAGAAGGTTTTAATTCGCTGTGAACAGACTCAGCTCTCATTAAGTACTGAAAAGTGCCATATGATGATGAGTGAGGGAGTGGTATTAGGGCATTTTATCTCTGCCAATGGCATTCAGGTAGACCCTTCAAAAGTCAAAGTGATAAAGATTATACCTACCCCTTCAACTCAGAAAGAGGTGAGAAGCTTTCTGGGACATGCTGGGTATTATCGAAGGTTTATAGAAAATTTCTCCAAACTGGCCTCTCCCTTGTTCTCTCTATTAACGAAGGATGCACAGTTTGTGTGGAATAGAGCATGCCAGACAGCATTTGATGTGCTTAAAGAGAAGCTGTCCACAGACCCCATCCTAAGGGGACCTAATTGGACCCTGCCCTTCCATATTTCTTCAGACGCCTCCGACACTGCCATTGGAGTAGTATTGGGACAGCAGGATGGCCAAGTGCCTTATGCCATCTACTATGTTAGTAAAAACCTAGCCCCTACTAAACTTAATTATACTGTTACCAAAAAAGAGTTCCTAGATATTGTTTACTCTATCAATAAATTTCGACATTATATCACTGGGTATCCTACATTTGTGCACACTGGCCACTCTGCCATTAAATATTTAATGAATAAACATGTTACCAATGCCAGAGTGACCAGATGGCTTTTGTTGTTGCAAGAATTTGATATCACCATTATAGATAAACCTAGGAAGGAAAATGTTGTTGTTAACTTTTTATCCCGATTTACTGATAGTGATGACAGTTTTCCTGTTGAGGATTATTTCCCAGATGAACATCTATTCGCACTTTCAGCTCATTCTCCATGGTATGCAGACGTCGCTAACTATTTGGTTGCAGGAAAGCTCCTGCCATATATGTCAAAACGAGAAAGAAAAAAAAATTATCCAATGGAGTGCCAGGTTTTGTTGGCTAAATGGTCATCTCTTCTACACAGGGCCTGATCTTGAGATCAGGAGACGTGTAAGAGAAGATGAGATCTTTCCTATATTAAAAGCCTGTCATGAGGGGCCATGTGGAGGTCACTTTGCAGATAAAAGAACAGGGCATAAAGCACTGTGGATGGGCTACTACTGGCCGACTCTGTTCAGGGATGCTAAAAGGTATGTCCAGTCCTATGACAGCTGCCAAAGGATGGGCCAACCGAATAAAATAGATCAGATGCCCCTACAGGCTCAACTTGTAGCTGAACCATTTGATAGATGGGCACTGGATTTCATTGGCCCTATCAATCCTCCTTCCAGACAAAAGGTCTACATACTGGTTTGTACTGATTATATGACCAAGTGGGTGGAGGCTATAGCTTTGGCCAAGGCTAATGACCAGGCAGTGATTGATTTTTTGTACAGTGAGATATTTACCCGCTTCAGGGTACCAAAAGAAGTAGTTACCGATGGGGGGTCACAATTCATGTCACACCAATTTGAATCCCTACTCCAGAAATATCATGTGCAGCACAGGGTGTCTTCACCTTACCACCCCCAAGCCAATGGTCAGGTGGAAAGTACCAATAAGGTTATTGAGAACATCCTTACTAAAACAGTTAACAGCCATCAAAAGGATTGGGCTGACAGGCTTCCGGAAGCACTGTGGGCATATCACATGACTTGGCGCAACACCACAGGTTTCTCCCCATATGATTTAGTGTATGGAAAGAGTGCCATCTTTCCAATCGAGTTTGAGATTAAAACCCTGAGGACAGCCACCGAAATGAATCTGGATGTAACAGAAGCCCAAAAGCGAATATTGAATCAATTAAATGAATTAGACGAGAAGCGGTTGGCTGCAGTGGACCAGACTTTGTTGCTTCAGCAACAAAGATCTAATTGGCATGACCGATTTATTAAAAAGAAAGTCTTCAGCGAAGGAGACCGGGCATTACTCTATGACTCCAGATTCAAAAAGGATTTTAAAGGTAAATTGCGTACAAGGTGGCTAGGTCCATATTTGGTTGACAGGGTCTTTGACAACGGCACTATCTGTCTGGTGACCATTGATGATAATCGCCTACCATTACTTGCTAATGGCTACAGACAGTGACTGTATCGTAAACCTATTTCGAAAGATGCATTCATTTCGCAAATCACCGCCGATCCAGAGTATCAGCTGACACCAGGGAAGGAGCTTCTCCCTGCCTCTGCCAACCCTTGAACTGTAAATCACACTTTGAATCGCTGTGCATAAATAATTTTTTTTCCCTACTGTAGCATATAATTCTTTATTTTCCTTTTGCATTTGATCGTTTCGGTTGTTGTTATTTTTCAAAAAAAAAGTTTTGCAGGAAAGTATCAGGCAAATGACCAGATTGGGCCTGCTGAACCGGCGTCGTCTTCCTCTGCTTCCCTATGTCGCATTTTCCTTTTTCCCCCAAAATAAAATTTCCCGGCGGCTGAAACATAATTTCCCGGCGACTGAACATAACTTCCCGGCGGCTGAACATAACTTCCCGGCGGCTGAAACATAATTTCCCGGCGGCTAAACATAACTTCCCGGTGGCTGAAACATAATTTACCGGCAGCTGAACATAACTTCCCGGCAGCTGAAACATAATTTCCTGGCGGCTGAACATAACTTCCCGGCGGACGAACATAACTTCCCGGCGGATGAAACATAATTTCCCAGCGGCTGCAATATATCTTCCGGCAGTCGTGACCCTTTTCCTGATGACCAGAAAAAGCCTTTTTTCGGCAGCCGTGAACCACATTTGCCAGCAGCTGAACATAATTTCCCGGCGGCTGTGACATATTTTCTAAGGGCCGTCAAAATTTTTCTTCTGCAATCGTGATTGTTCCTGTTTCCGCCAATATTTTCCCGACACCGTGAACCACCTTGGGCGGCTGCAACATCTTTTTAGTTGGCCGCAATCTCATTCTTGGCAACTGCAATTCCGCTCTATTTGGCAGACATTTCCAGCAAGTAGAGACTATTTTCTTGCAATCCGCAGCGGTAACTCCTGCGTTAATGAAAGAAATTGCTTCCACTACTAGATATGGCCTTGATTTATCCTACTCGTGCCGGCCAACTTGGCATCATTCCGACACCGACGACATGATGGTTTTTGTTTTATTGGCAAAAGGCATTATGGCATTATCCGCGTTATTATGATCAACTTAATGCCTACGCATGAGCTTGGATTTGCAGCGTCAGCAATTACACGTTTCATCATTCTCCGTAGGTTATCCGACGCACAGTCACACGAGGTATGGATTTGATTTTCACGTGATTAAGTGTTGATTCGATTTAATAATATCAGTCGTGCCTTTATACGTAATATCATTATGGCTTAATTAATCCATTCCCTCGTGCGACGTAACAACTCATCACCGCCACCTTCCTTAATTTGGCATAAAAATTTCGAACCTCCCTCTGTACTGCACTTTCCAAATTTGCCATCTTTTCTCAACTTCTCTGCTCAGCGCTCTGTGCATCCTCTGCTCTGCAATCTCCATTTTCAGACTCTGTAACTCTGCAGCCAGGACTATGGGGCTTCCAGCACATCATGAACCTTTGAATACACAAGAACTCAGGACCAATCCTGAGGTTTTTGCTATCTTTCAAGCCGCTGGATGGATCGAATATTTTGAGCGCCTGGACGGATTTAACCAGGAAGCAACTTTGCAATTTGCTTTGAACCTATGAGACACTCACTCCGAAGTATGGGGGCTGTGGATAGAAGTCTCTGAGACCATTATATCTGAGGTTACTGCTATCCCACAGGAGGGAAAGGCATGGTTTGGACGACGAGTTTCCACGACGATTGCACGAGAAGAATCTTTACGAGAAGGGGAGCAAGTTCAATCATCAAGAAGGGGAATTGCACTGCCCTCGCTGCCGCGGCCATGGGATCAGGTTGTTGTCTTTCTCAACAAGTACATCGCCTGTGAAGATAGGTACCAAACTGTTTATAAATTATTCTGATCTACCATTTCTTTCTCATCTCCGCCATGGCATTTTATTGAACATCCCATACTATCTGCTTCATGCCCTGCATCATATGGCTGCGTATGTCCAAGGTGCTAAACATCCACATGTTTCCCTCACCCACCATGGTCTTATAAAATTAATCATTTCAAGAACCCTCGCCCAGCACAATATAACCTGGGACCAATTCATTGCTGCGCACACAGCTCGCACTCAGGAACCTGCTCCTTTGCTAGGTGTCCCAGTAGAGCAGGCACATCTTCAACCACATCAGGAGGATCGGAGTCCCTCCAATGTAGTTGGGGGGGGGGGGGGGGGGGGGGATGACATTGCACCAGTAGAACCATTGGGGGAGGGTGTTGATAAAAATCCTGAGAAAAACACAGACAACAGGGCATCTCTGACATCAGAAGGAGAAATTGGAGCAGCATTGAATGCTGCGACAATTGAACCTGAAGATGGCAGAGCCAAGGCAATTGAAGAACACATTGAACCGGTCACTATTGAATCCTCACCTGAGTGGGGAGGAGGAACTCTAATTGAGGAGGAATGGCCTGAAGAGCAAGAAAACATTCCTTTGACCCCAGCTATGAATCCTGATATGCTAGTTCCTCAAAAGCAAACACCACAAAGGAGAAGAAAGAGACCAATTAATGAACTTAGCATAACCTCACCAATAAGAAGAAAAATAACTAAATCAATTGCAGTAGCAGAGGCAGCCAGAGAAAGATGGGCAACCCTGGAGGCACAGGTTGAGTTCCTGATCCTTGTACCAAGGCCAATGGATGCTCCACAAAGACCAGTTGAGGAAGAACCCAGCATTGAAGGATTGTTGGAAGAGAACACATTATTAAAAGAGGAATTCCAAGTACTTCGAAGGGAAGTGGAGACATGGAAGGAAACCTGAAGAAAACAAGGAGAGAAGAAAATGTGTACATTGGTGGAGGCTGCAGACCAGCTGGAGGGATCGAACTCTACTCACCCTGACAAGCAGGATGAGCAAGTGATCTGCCCCACCTATGGGGAAATTTTCAAAAATAAAGGCCACGAGATCATATTTAGCACAACACCACAGCCCATGTCCACAATGGAAGAACCTGCAGAAAAAGAAGATGCTGTCACACAAGAACCAGCATCTTTGACCATCCTTGCTGAAGTTGCTACCAATCCTGTGACAGAGGAAAAAAGGGATGAAATCAGGAATGATAATGGATATAAGGATTGCACTGTGAACTCAGAATGCTCCCACGATATAGAGATGATAGAAGTTGAGCCACAAGGGCAAGACATTGATGAACCTGAACAGGGGACTGTAACACAGGAACCAGCAAACCAAGGGTTACTTGTCCAGTCGATCGAGGAAGGGAGAGAAGAATTTGGGATGGAGGACACTCTGGAACCTAATGAAGAGCTTTGCACCGTGACTCCAGAATGTTACCATGATACAGAGCTAATCCAGGATGAAGAGGTAATCCAGGATGTTGTAACACAAGAACCAACATCCTTGGGAATTGCAGCAGGGAGTCCTGAATTTCAATTAGAAGATGATCCGGGGATGGATATCATACTTGATATACAGTGGAGTGAGGATGAACAAACAATATCCTCAGGTGACACTGAGCTCCTTGAGGAAGAGTTGTACGATGGGGAAGATATCCAATCTCAGAGGCAGGAGAACAAAGATGTTGCTGTTACACAAGAACCAGCAACACAAACATTGAATTCAGAAATGCAGGAGGAAGACACTGCCACATAAGAACCAGTGTCCTTAAAAGAAATGGAGGTGGATGCTGAGGAGAGTCTAAAAGATGTTGATGTTACATAAGAACCAGCAACACAAGAACCAGTCTCAGGAATGCAAGAAGGTAATCCAGGGGGTGTTGTTGTTACACAAGAACCAGCAACACAAGAATCAGATTCAGAAATGCAGGCTGACCAGGGAGAAGACACTGTCACACAAGAACCAGTGTCTCAACAAGCTATGAATACAGCTGTAGAAAGTAATCCAGGGGGTTTTGCTGTTACACAAGAACCAACAACACAAGAATCAGATTCAGAAATGCAAGCTGACCAGGGAGAAGACACTGTCACACAAGAACCAGTGTCTCAACAAGCTATGAATACAGCTGTGGAAAATAACCCAGGGGATGTTGCTGCTACACAAGAACCAACAACAGAAGAATCAGATTCAAAAATGCAGGCTGACCAGGGAGAAGACACTGTCACACAAGAACCAGTGTCTCAACGAGCCTTGAATACAGCTGTGGAAGGTAATCCAGGGGATGTTGTTGTCACACAAGAACCAGCAACACAAGAATTAAATTCAGAAATGCAGGTTGGCCAGGGAGAAGACATTGTCACACAAGAACCAGTGTCTCAACAAGCCTTGAATACAGCCATGGAAGGTAATCCGGGGGATGTTGCTATCACACAAGAACCAGCAACTCTCATAGAAAACTTAGATGTGTTGGAGGACACTGTCCCACAAGAACCAGTACTTCTTCCTCTCAAAAATTTTATTGATTTGGATTCAAAGTAGGAAGAGCATTACAAAAAGGAGATTTTAAACCTCACAGCAGAAGTCTCAGCCCTGAGGATGGAAGTGACCAAATGGAAAAATCAGGTGGAAGAAAACTAGAAAAAGATGATTGCTTTAAGTGAGCATAGAAGAATTATTAGAGCATTGGAAGAGCAGGGGGCTGAAGAACGTATGGCCCATAGAGTTCAGGTAGAGGAGCTGCAGAACAAGATGAGGGAATTGAAAATGTTTCAAGTCATGCGAAAGAAGAAGGATCAGATGTATGCCCTATCCCAAGAACTCATAGGCACCAGGAAGCCCTCTTCCTCTTATCCAGTATTTCTCTTTGAGCAATTCGTCTGGTTTAAATTAAAGGCTGTACAGGAAGGGAGGTCGTTTGAAATCACAACCTCAAAAAAAATTTTGGAGACATTCTTTGGAAGTAATTTTGAGGAGCAGAACTTACTATGTGAACTATACTTGCACAAGATGGCTTTCCCTTTGGATCGCCACTTGAATCATGTTCCATTTGTAGGGGATATTTAGCTTAGATCCTTTGCCTCCTTTGTGAGCAACCATTTTCAGTGGGAAAGGTCTTTTCAGACCTTTTCCACAATGAAGCTCATCCTAATTTATGGATTCGTAGTGAGCCCCAGAATCCTGGCATTCTTTTGGCATGGTACATAAGTCTCCTTTCCAGTCCTTCCTAGGTGCAACATATTATGAATTTGCAGGAAGAGGTAATCTCCACTTGTACCAAATCCATTTCCAGGCAGCAGCAGGTTGCCTTGGAAGGCAGCAAGCACAAATGGCAGGCTGCCTCTTCTGCACTTAGGAACCGAGATCCCTACTGCTTTAAGAATTTTAAACATGCACTCTCTAGAGTCAAGGGTTACGTAGGGAGTATGAAGGAGTGTGGATTTAACTGGATGGGTTTAAAATTTAAATTTCCTCTTATTTGGTGGCCAGCAAAACCATACAACATGGATTTTTCCTTGACTAGGGCAGAGGAGCAGAGATGTTGGCAGTACTGGGTTATTCACAGAGGTTTTCTGAAGACAGATGAGGAACCTAAGTTTCCCTACAATTTCTCTTCCCTCCATGAACAGAGCTCAATGCAGGATTCAGAATCCGAATGATGCAGGTTGTTGCATGAGGACATGCAACAGGGTAGTTGAGGGGAGATGTTGAGTCCACAATTGGTCCCTTTTTAACCATCCTTAATCACCTTTTCTTCCCTTGTTTTACACTATTCAGCATGCTAATTAGACATGTTTTCCTCACTCTATGCCCTAAATTGCCAAGGTAAGACTGATTATTGTTTTATCCTATTAATGCTTATGATTGTAACAATTAAGGCTGTTTATCTCTCGAAATTGTGCTAATATGTTGTGATTTATGAAGATAGCGCAAGATGAGTTGACTGCAGGAAAATGGAGCTAAACAAGTCTTGAAACAAGGGGCGTTCGTGATCCAAGAAGATCCTCAATCCTTCAATCATCAATTAAGGCACGTGGTTCTTACGTAACCTTCCAGATAGAGCCGTACAAAGTAGCTGTAACAGAATGTGCTACGATTGGGGGATCTTTAGTATAGCTGTTCAAATATCATGGCGATCTGGGAAGATCTCCACTTCTGGGCCAGTCTACAGCTTTCTCTCATTTTCTATATTTGCACCATGCCACGTTTTGTAACAACCAGTGTTATTCAGGGCACCTAAAGATCAGAGATCTTCATGGCTGCCCTTTGTAATAGGATCGGCTGTTATAGTTTGTATGTATAAAAGTGAGAGGATGTCTCGACCCAGGGGGTTGGAAAAGAGATAATTCATTCTTGTATTGACAGTGGAAGTAATCTATACTCATTCTTTCTTTTAATACAAAGAGTTACCGCTGATTTAAGGGAGCTGTACATTGTTCATCCAGCGTCTCTACGTGAAGGATGGGCCCGCCTTCTGCAGAGATTGCTGAGTTAAAGTAGGATTTCTGAATTTATTATCGTATGATGTTTTGCTGATTATATTGCTTGTGTACGCAGCAGCAGGATGTGTGAATTTGCAGTATTACATTTTCCTGAGATTGATAATTGCTACAGGATAACAGTTGACCGAATAGGAAGTTTCCTTTGTGCGATTCAGCCAATAGCCGTACACAGCTTTGTTCATCTCACGGTTTCAGATTGTCTTCCCACGAATCCCTGCAATCATTTTACTGTTATAATTGTTGACTTTCATTTCTACAATTCAATTCTTTAAAGTAGCCGAACTTAATTTGCTGCAATTGAATTTCTAGATTACATTTAGTTTATGTGTATGGATTTCAAGAGTGGTCAGATTAAATAGGTGAATCATTTATTTTCGGATATGAATAGGATTTCCTTTCTGTCTGCAATTGTTATTTGAATCTGATTTCATTTCC
>LPNX010978907.1:435975-483475 GCA_001517045.1 Pseudotsuga menziesii | reverse complement strand
TCATCATCACCATCGTCATCATCATCATCATCACCATTGCCATCATTGCCATCATCATCATCCTCATCCTCCTCCTCATCATCATCATCATCATCATCATCAACATGATCGTCAACATCACCATCAACATCATGAATATCATCATCATCGTCCTCATCATCATCCTCATCATCATCACCATCAACATCATGAACATCATCATCATCATCATCATCATCATCGTCACCATCAACATCATGAACATCATCATCCTCATCATCATCATCACCATCAACATAATGAACATCATCATCATCATCCTCATCATCATCCTCATCATCATCATCATCACCTTCATCATCATCATCATCACCATCATCAACATGATCATCATCATCACCATCAACATCATCATCATCATCATCATCATCATCACCATCAATATCATGAACATCATCTTCATCATCATCATCATCATCCTCATCATCATCACCATCAACATCATGAACATCATCATGTTTCATCATCATCATCCTCATCATCATCATCACCATCAACATCATGAACATCATCATCATCATCCTCATCATCACCATCAACATCATGATCATCATCATCATCATCATCATCATCATCATCACCTTCCTCGTCATCATCCTCATCCTCATCATCATCATCACCTTCATCATCATCATCATCATCATCATCACCTTCCTCATCATCATCCTCATCCTCATCATCATCAGCACCTTCATCATCATCATCACTTTCATCATCATCATCGTCATCATCATCATCAACATGATCATCATCATCACCATCAACATCGTGAACATCATCATCATCATCCTCATCATCATCACCATCAACATCATGACCATCATCATCATCATCCTCATCATCATCCTCACCATCAACATCATGAACATCATCATCATCATCCTCATTATCACAATCACCATCAACATCATGAACATCATCATCATCATCCTCAACATCATCCTCGCCATCAACATCATGAACATCATCATCATTCATCATCATCATCCTTGTCATCATCATCACCACCATCAACATCATGAACATCATCATCATCATGCTCATCATCATCCTCATCCTCATCATCATCATCACCTTCATCATCATCATCATCATCATAATCAACATGATCATCATCATCACCATCAACATCGTGGACATCATCATAAACATCCTCATCCTCATCATCATCAACATCATGAACATCATTATCATCCTCATCATCATCCTCACCATCAACATCATGAACATCATCATCATTCATCATCATCATCATCATCCTCATCATCATCATCATCATCATCACCTTCCTCATCATCATCATCATCCTCATCAACATCATCACCATGAACATCATGAACATCATCATTATCATCCTCATCATCATCCTCAACATCAACATCATAAACATCATCATCATTCATCATCATCCTCCTCATCATCATCATCTACATCATCATCCTCACCATCAACATCATGAACATCATCATTATTCATCATCATCATCATCCTCATCATCATCACCATCAACAACATGAACATCATCATCATCATCCTCATCATCATCCTCATCCTCATTATCATCATCACCTTCATCATCATCATCATCATCGTCATCATCATCATCATCACCATCAACATTGTGAACATCATCATCATCATCCTCATCATCATCACCATAAACATCATCAACATCATCATCATCATCATCACCATCCTCATCATCATCATCACCATCAACATCATGAGCATCATCATCATCATCCTCATCATCATCCTCACCATCAACATCATGAACATCATCATCATCATCATCATCACCATCAACATCATGAACATTATCATCATTCATCATCATCCTCCTCCTCCTCCTCCTCATCATCATCACCTTCATCATCGTGAACATCATCATCATCATCCTCATCATCATCCTTATCATCATCACCATCAACATCATGAACATCATCATCATCATCATCATCATCCTCATCATCATCCTCCTCCTCATCATCATCATCACCTTCATCATCGTGAACATCATCATCATCACCACCATCAACATCATCATCATCATCATCATCATCCTCATCATCATGAACATCATCATCATTCATCATCATCGTCCCAATCCTCATCATCATCATCACCTTCATCATCGTGAACATCATCATCATTCATCATCATCATCCTCATCATCATCATCACCATCAACATCATGAACATCATCCTCATCATCATCATCATCACCTTCATCATCATCATCATCACCATCATCAACATGATCATCATCATCACCATCAACATCATGAACATCATCATCATCATCATCATCATCATCATCATCATAGTGAACATCATCATCATCATCATCCATCAACATCAACATCATGAACATCATCATCATCCTCATCCTCATCCTCATCCTCATCCTCATCATCATCATCAACATGATCATCATCATCACCATCAACATCGTGAACATCATCATCATCATCCTCATCATCATCACCATCAACATCATCAACATCATCCTCCTCCTCCTCCTCCTCCTCCTCCTCATCATCGTCATCATCATCATCACCATCAATATCATGAAGATCATGATCATCATCCTCATCATCATCCTCACCATGAACATCATGAACATCATCATCATTCATCATCATCATCCTCATCATCATCATCACCATGAACATCATGAAAATCATCATCATTCATCATCATCATCATCATCACCACCTTCATCATCGTGAACGTCATCATCCTCATCCTCATCATCATCACCATCAACATCATGAACATCCTCCTCCTCGTCATCATTATCATCCTGATCATCATCATCATCTTCATCTTCATCATCCTGAACATCATCATCATCATCCTCATCATCATCACCATGAACATCATCATCATCATCATCATCCTCATCATCATCAACATCATGAACATCATCATCATCATCCTCACCATCAACATTATGGACATCATCATCATTCATCATCATCATCACCTTCATCATCGTGAACATCATCATCATTCATCATCATCATCCTCATCATCATCATCACCATCAACATCATGAACATCATCATCATTCATCATCATCCCCCTCATCATCATCATCATCACCTTCATCATCATCATCATCACCATCATCAACATGATCATCATCATCATCATCAACATCATGAACATAATCATCATCATCATCATCATGATCATAAACATCAACATAATCAACATCATCATCATCATCCTCCTCCTCCTCCTCCTCATCATCATCCTCATCATCATCATTACCATCAACATCATGAACATCATCATCATCATCATCATAAACATCAACATCATCAACATCATCATCATCATCCTCCTCCTCCTCCTCCTCATCATCATCCTCATCATCATCATTACCATCAACATCATGAACATCATCATCATCATCCTCATCATCATCCTCACCATCAACATGATGAACATCACCATCATTCATCATCATCATCCTCATCATCATCATCACCATCAACATCATGAACATCATCATCATTCATCATCATCATCCTCATCATCATCATCACCATCACCATCATGAACATCATCATCATCCTCATCATCATCAACAACATGAACATCATCATCATTCATCCTCATTCATCGTCATTGTGTGTAATTTATTTAAGTTTACTTTCTCCTTATAAATTGGATTTTGGATTACTAATATAAAATGATTTTAGTATATCTTCTTACTTCATAATCTATTTTCAATTATTTATGAATAACTAGTCATGGAACATAAAGTTTAAATTTATCCTTTTCTTATAAAAACAATAATAGTTTAAATAAATTTTCTATATCTTTTTATTTCATTTATTTATAAATGAATATTACCTCACCATGTTTTAAAATTTAAATATGTCACATTTTTAAATGATAATCTTTAAATCACTACATCTAATGATTTTAGTTGATATTGTAATTACATTTAGTCGTGCACCCACCCCATTAAGTGTGATTGAACATATCACGTGCGTGTTTGGTTATACAAATCGCGTACGCGTTTTGCTTATTCAAATCACGTGCACGTTTTGAGATTGTTAAAATAGTGAATTGTCATTGTTCGAGAGCAACTTCACTGCATTTTTATGAAAATTCTGATTAGCGCGCATTATTTTTCAAGAGCACGAGCCTACCTGAGAAAATACACACAATCTACACCATCTCCATCATTCTTTTTGTTATGCAGGTGCAGCATTGAGGACATCTTCCATGGTTGAGGAGCACATAGGATAAGATATCAAGCTTCAATGTCATTTCATGGTGATGGTGGATATAAATTTCATTTGCTTATTATTCAAGAGAACCAAAGGTAAATTTTCCCATTCATTAATGTTTTGATGGGAAATATGAACAATTGAGAAGGAAGATTGAAGCACCTTGAAGGATCAATAGTTATAAAGCAAGTTAAAGGTTTGGAAGCTTGTAATTGAGGAGCAACAAAAACAAACTATATTGACATTGATCATTGTGGTGATAGGGAATGTACGTAACCAAGGAAGAAAATCAGCAAGGAAGAAGAGACCTCAAGAAGTCATCGAAGAAGAGAAAGAAAAGAAAAGAATAGACATAATGAATCAGAGGCTTTCTTTGGAAACTAATCCAAATCCAATTATAGAGGATATAGCGGTTCATCCTATTAATCCAGCACAAGAAAAAATGAAGCATTCACTAGAGGGACCTTCAATTTCCACAATAGTTGTTGAACAAGCACTCCATGGAAGTATTCAAGAAGCAAAACGTAGGTGCTCATTAGGAGATGTTTCAAATCCCACATCAAGTCAAAGTGATAAGTTACCATCTCAAGATGAAGCTCATGAAGAGACAGTGTACATGGAGCCTACTGTTGAAGAGACGTTCGACATGGAGCCTACTGTTGAAGAAGAAAATATTAATCGGACCATCGATGAGGATGTTGGACTTCCACCATCCAACTACCAGGAAGAGAGTGAAGGACAACAAGTTGCTACTGAAATGCCAGAGCATATTGTTGATGCACTAGATGATAGAAATCCAACCCCCTTACCTCCATTAGAAAGCACACATCGAAGAACTCCGAAGTGCATACAAGTTGATGAAGGACTCCTCAATTCCATTGAAGGTGTGCTATTTAAACGTAGTATTGCTTATCAAACTCAATAGATACTAAATAAATATTTTTTTCTAAATGTGATGGAGATAAATGTAGATTATTTTTATCATTGTTAAAATCTAGGGGCATGAATATTGTTAGGAAATCGTTAGAGATAAAGATGATAAAGCCTTCTGGACCAAGTTCTCATATAGTTAAAAGCTTAGTAGATGCCTTTGGTAAAATTGGTAAGAACACACAGTCAAAGGACCACAATGCGGCTCGTCGTGTGTTGTCACAAGCAATTGTAAATAAGAACACCAGGGTCCTTTGTTTTCTCAGGCCTACATATAAACTAGTTAATTTGGATGTAAAAATGCTCCGTAGGTATTCTATTATAAGAGAACATCTTGACACAACTGCCCAGACAGATTTTTGGGCCTTTATTGGTTGGTTGCCATGTCGTGACATGAAGCTAGTTGATGCAGTAAAGGGACTAGTGCGGAGTTTTTGGCATGATCACACAAGGCCTTCTTCAAACCAGAAGGATGTACTAAAACTGAGGAGGGGTTCAAAGGACCATGAACCACATATTAAGCATCTTCTTGATATAACATAGACAGAACTATATGAGAAATTTATGAATGAACATAGACAATTGAATTTGGGGCAAAGATCTTTTGAGAAATGTAAGCCCTAGTATGTTAGAATAAATACTCTTCGTAACACTTGTTGTTGTAGATACCATGTAGAATATGAATATTACTATGAAACATTTTTGTACATTCGTCGTGTGCTGCATACTAACCATGTGCAAGATTGCTCCTTGATAATACCACCGACCTCATCAAGAGAATTCATTCATAGTATCATGTGCAATAGGCCTGAGGGGAAAACTTACTATGCAAAATCCTGTTTGGATGGAACTTGTTCCAACTATGCTGGAATGGCATTATTTAGCCAATGTATGCAGGAGACTGGATACAATGAATTTGGGAATATGGTTACAGACATGAAAAGTTTCAAATATATCAGCTATGAAATAGTCCTAGGGAAAGAAAGCAAAAAAATACAATTGGTGACATCTTAGGTACATGCATTTATCTATAAAATTATGTTTGAACAGTTGCATTTCATTCCTTACTTACAAAAAAACCTGATATTGAGATCATTTTGTGTCAATAGGTACAAGTTAGTGTCTTCGTCAAGGAATTTATTGAAAAGACACGTCAATATGTTCAGCATATCCACTTGGAACGATGGTAGGATGAGAAGTTTAGAATATGCAGAGATACATTTTTTCATGGTCCTATACTTTTAGTTGTTGATTTTGCCGAGAACTACAATCTGCAACCTCAAAATGAGATCCAAAGTCAGTATTATTACTTTGAGTAGGTTTCCTTGATGGTGCATATCACATATAGGCATGGCCTAAATAGTAGTGAAGAGCAAAGAGAAATTCTAAAGGAATATCACTTCTACATAAGTGATGATAGGTGCCATGACTTCCACTATGTACATCATTGCTTCCTCATGTTCTATGATCATTTGAAGGGTAGGAACATACAGATGGATCGACACTGGATTTGGTCTGATGGATGTGCTGGTCAGTTAAAAAATGCACGCATATTTCAATGGTTGTGTTCATTGCATAAAAAATACAAAGTTCTACATATGTGGAACTATTTTGAGACTAGGCATGGTAAAGGAGAGCATGATGGAGACAGAGCATGTGTCAAAACAGCCCTACGAAGAGAGGAATTGAAATTATCTACAATATCTACTATTCGAAATGCTCAATCTATAGTCAGGTGGTGCATGTCAGTAATGAAAGAGGAATTAGCTATGCGAGCAGAATCCACAAGAAATAGACATGTGGAGATATTTTTTTGGGAGGTGGTAGACATAAATCGTTCACATGCATGGGAATGCAAGACTGTTCCTGGCACTTGTGGCTTTCATTCGGTTCGAAGTTCTGATAACCTAGTATTTGAAATTTGGACCAGAAAACTCACTTGTTTTTTCCCGCCTTGCTGTGATGGTGACTGGGATGTGTGTGAATCATTGGATTGGGTTGATGGATGGGATCGCATATCACTTCCACTTGATCAGTGTGCAATTGTTGAGTTAACTCCATTGGAAGAAGACTAATAGTCTATTTCTATAGATTTTGATCATGTATCAGACCTTGTACAACCTGGTATGATGCATTTTCTTAACATTTTTTTGTTAAATTTACGCAGTCTTGAAACTCACATTAATGGCCTTGTATCACACGAAAAATATTTGATCATATACCTACAATCATACTATGCAGGACACATATATGCAGTGGTTGCCTCAAAAGATAGTGAATGGGGTGGTGATTACTGGTTGACACATTGTATAGAGGGAAAGCAAACCCTCATTATGTCCATGACTGATGATGAAAACAACCACTTCCCCACTGGGTCTATGGTTGTTAAAGGTGAATACCTTACACATGACAACAATGCAAGAAAGAAGGGTGGATATGTTTACAGAGATTACAAACCAGGTGCAAGTGTGTATCACTTTACCAACTTAATCATTGGTACAAACCTCTAGGTACGAACAATGCCTAGCCGAAATTCATCGAAGGTACGCTACTTCTTACCGGATATAGAGCACGAGAGACTAATGGAGACCATCATTATAATAGATGATCCGGAGGCATTGGTTGTATGATAATAGGTGGGATCTAGCATGATGAGGTATGTATCATAATTTAAATTTCCCCATGTATGTTTCTTATGAATATGTCAATTTTGTGTTCTTGATATGCAAAATTTTCCATAATGTTGTTTATAAATATGCCAAAAGTTCTTTTGTATGTCAAGTTAATGAACATGCCAAATTTTACATATGATCAATAAATCATATATATCAATCATATGAACATTTCAAGATCTCATTCACGGGATATACATAACATTAGAATACATACATGTACCTCTGTAGGTCATACCTATCAAAGTTCTTTGTAGGCTCTCTTACAGGACTAAAACCCTAATTTTTTAAGTAGGTAATATTGTCAATATTTTCAGCCGATATATACAACTAGGATGATGGAAACAAGATGCCGCAACGATAAACTTACGTTTTAAGGCTTGTATAATTTCCTTCTTGACAACTCACCTCTTATACCCGCATGTCCATTGCCAAAGGGGTAGTGCCTAGTAATGTTGGAATTTCATCTCATTTTTTATTTATTGAGAAGTTTAATTTCTACTTAAAAGATAATAAAAGATAATATGTGATTTATTTAGATCTGTTTTTAGTTTATTATGTTTTTTTGAACATTGAAAGTGGAAGAAAATAACCTACTAATATTGACACAAACAACTCAAAAGTAACATGCGCTAACATTATGCATGTGAAGTAGGTAAACATCATGCATGTAAAAATATTAAGTGATAAACTTAATAAACAAACAAAATTTGGAACCTCTCATGCTTTCGAAAGGTTAATGTTTCATATGCATAATAGAAAATTTTGGGAGGCTGACATGTTGGGTCATTGGTGTACTTGAAATTGTGATATTTTAGCCAGGGGGGGGGCTCTCCCTCCTATCCATTTCCCGATGACCTCCGTCTATGGTGGTTTCTGAAGCTAGGGTTTCACTCAGTAGGGGACAATGCAGTCACACCAATGAGGGCCAAAGCTGGAAATCCATGGATGGTGGAGATGTGGTTGGCATTTCCATATTTCCCATGCCCAAACATGCTAGCAGGAGTTGACAGAATTCAAAATTGCCACTCCGTGAGGTTTTTTGCACATCGGGCCCAAGTCCACCAGGTGTCCCTGAATGGGATCTGGAGGTGACCTGCAACTCGCCATAGATCGATGCTCGGGCCTCCGATTGACGAACCATTGATTCCGTTGGATTCGTGATGTGGGGTTTTAGCTAGGGGGGGCCTCTCCCTCCTATCCATTTCCTAATGACCTCCATCTACGGTGGTTTCTAAAGCTAGGGTTTCGCTCAGTAGGGGACAATGCAGTCATGCCAACGAGGGCCAAAGCTGGTGTTATATCTAGGGTTGTTCCTCCTGCTTATTTTTAAATTTTTTATTTTGATTGGCTTTTATGGTTTTTTAAATTTTACTTTGTTTCATATTTTATATTTGATTGGTCACCATTAGGGTTCCTTTTGTTACCTAAAATCATCAAAGTTTCCATTCATTAATTATGAGCCCATGTATGTGCAAAAGAGTATGTGTTACAGGGTGAATTCTTACAACTGGCAGCATTGGTCCAAATTGGTAGCATGTTAATTTTTTGATGACAGAATGTCCAAATGGGTTTGGATTACAATGTATATACTTCTCTGCATTCCGAAGCACACCGTTACAGATATGGGAGTTACTGGAACATAAAGCAATATTTACTGCTGGTTACAAAGCCTGTACTGCATATTCATTCTGTTGTTGAGGAATGTGAAATAATGGAGCTGTTAGAGCAGATTGATCCAAGGACGAACAAGCCAATGAAAAAGAAGATTATTTTTGTTAAAACTGGAGCAGTTGTGGTTCCGAGATACACTATCTTTTTCAGAGCATGAAGCATTTGACCACCCTATTGCATGTCTTCTGGTTGTTTCTTCCAAAGATGAAAATCCTGTCAATAAATTTGTGGATCTCTTCAACACAGATCAACTTCCCTTTCATTTAAATGAAGGTGCAATGGATCCAAAGATATTGAAGCATTATGTATTGATACACGATGATGAAGATGGACCTACAGAAGCAAACAAAATACGGAGAAAGATTAGAAGAAGAATTGAACTCAATGCTGGAGAAATATAAACAGAAATATCCTCATGAGGGGCACGAATTCATGACTTTTCTTCAGGGTGGACTTCCTTCTGACTGGGAATCTGTTCTGCCAAAATTCTCACAATCAGATCCGATAGATGCAACACATGGATATTCTGAGAATTGCTTGAATTGAATTGCAAATGTCATACCTGGTCTAACTGGAGGAACTGGTTCCGGAATGGGCTCATATCTATTGGAAGCTTTAAATGATCGATACAACAAAAAGTTGGTCCAAAAATACAGCGTTTTTCCAAACCAGATGGAGACAAGTGATGTTGTTATACAGCCTTACGATTCACTTTTGACTCTCAAGAGACTGACCTTGAATGCTGACTGTGTTGTGGTACTTGACAATACTGCTTTAAATAGAATTGTTGTGGATTGTCTCCACTTACCAAACCCAACATTTGCTCAAACTTCACTTCAAACAACTTTTCAGCGTCCTTCAAATTTCCCTCTCTTTTGTTTCCCATTTTGTCGACAACGAGTAGCAAAGATCGAATCCTGCAATCTTCAAAGGAGCATGGCATCAGCAAAGAAGGAATCCTCGAAGATTTCGCTACACAGGGGGAGGCTCAAATGCTGTGAACAGAATGGTTGAGAGGGATATTAAGGGTGTGGAGTTTTGAGTTATCAACACAGATGCTCAGGCATTGACAATGTCACCTGTGAGTCTTGAATATCAATTACAGATTGGTGAGAAGTCAACTAGAGAACTTGGAGCAGGTGGGAACCCAGAGATTGGTATCTATGCTTTTATTTTCAACAATCTACACTATCCCAATGAGTCGGTTTCATGTAAACATGGCAGTCCATTGCTACTTGGCATTAAGGAGTTGACAGAGGTGGGAAAAGTACCAAATTCCCCAAAATAGTGAGTTGCTTCCACAAAGGCATGATCAAGGCTGAAGACACAGGATCAGTAGTCAAATTTGGCAAGAATACAGGGTATCCAATGAACATGTGGCAGCAGGAGGAATTTATTAAAGCAACAAATACATAAATATTGATTCCTCTTCTTGGATTCAGTTACAGAATTTTCAGCTGGCGATTATCTTCAGGATCGATTGTGTAATTTGTAACTATTATTGAAATATTCGATCTTGAAATTGTGGATCTTTATCTATAAAATGTAGAAAACCTATATGTAAATGGAGGGAGGAGGTCCCAGCTAAGGGCTCGAGAACGCAGGGACTGTGGGTTGGCAGTTTTGGGAGTAATGCATGATCAATTGTAAGCACATATGTGTAGCATGAGCATTTTGCAGCTTCAATAACAGGTTCTAGTTTTGAATAAACTTGATGATGATTTGCCCTTGTGTTATATAAATTGTCTCTCTGATAATTCTGTTATGTATATGGTCATTCATATTCCATTACAATAATTCTTATCATGAGATGATAGTTATCTTTTTATTTTTACAAACATTGACAGTTTCACTTCATGATTTAGGATCATAGTACCTAGATATTGAACTTTGTGATTGATTTCATGTTATACAGCATCTGTTTTATTTTCCTGTAGCTCTGATTCATACCATCCTTTCTTCAATGCTTTGATCTTCTTATAAATACTTGTATTTACCAATCTGTGACATACACCATCTTCCTTTATTGTAAATTGTGTGATGTTTTTCAAAGCTTTTGATTTAATACCAGAATTGTGTAATCTGTACAAACAGTTATACTAGCCTAGTTCCTTCTAGTGCTGGGAAGTTCCATTAGCCCTAGTTTGATACCAGCCTGTGTTTTCAATTTGATTTCATTTGATTTATGCATTTTTGAACAAAGATTTCCTTAAGCTTGAATCCTGTAGTCTAGGTTCTACTTTAGGGATAACATCTTCTGGCGCCGTTGCCGGGGACGAACAAAGGAAAAGATATCTTCCTCGGGAAAGAATGACAAAGATCAGATCCAGCTCTTGACGGTGGACAGGAGCAGGGCATTAGTTGGACTACAGATTTATTCACCAGGCGACTCCATGTTTGAAGAATCCAAAGGCGATTTTACAAGATTTCAAAGCTTAGATGATGATTTTATTTAACTGATGAGGACTTCTGATCCAGCTTCTATTGTTTCAAGGTATGCATGTTTAGATTTTGCAGAAATTCCCGGTTTTCCGAATTGTCTTCCTTCGGATGAATATTTGTTGAAAAATGGTCCTAAATTCAATGGAGAAGATCTGAGTTTAGCTGTGAAACACATATCTAATTTCCATGACTTTACAGAGTTACTCAAAGTTAAACATGAAGATGTCTTCATTAGATTAATCTATGATTCATTACAGGGGAAGTGTAAAAGTTGGGTTGAAGATTTTCCTGTTGGGTCAATTAGATCATTACCGGGTTTTTGGCTTATATTTCTAAAGACATGGATGGGAAAGACAAATTTTAGGGTAGATTCTCTTTCCATTAAAGATTTTGAGGGATGGAGTGATATGTACACTGATGAGGAAAAAGATGAAATTTTTTCTTCCATTTTGTCTTCTTATCTAAGGTCAAGTTCATGTAACTCAGAATCTAAAGTCATCTTTTTAAAAGAATTTGCTGTACACATTGAGAAAGAGATTGAAGCTGTAGAGGTCAAAATACAGGATTTGTCCTTTCAAAGCCCTTTTCAGATGTCTTTCGATATCAGGATTGAGAATAAGGACGGGTTTGATACTCCAAAATTGCGAAAATGGCATGACCCGGTAGATGACTACATCAAGGAATTTCTCGATTCAAGGTTTCAGTATACATTTTATGATAAATCCGAAAATCAAAATTGCAGACATATGATGATTGTTGTTCCTGTCTTCATTTTGCTCATACACAGATCAAGATTTTCATTAAGTATTCAGATACTTGTATGGCTTCACTGGAAGCATGATTTTACCTAATCAAAAGAAAGTAGTTTCGATTAGTATAGGAGTTGTGAATAAATAAGCTTGATGTTTCAAGCATCTCCTTAAGTTTGTATAGGGTGATCAGATTGTTCTGAGAAGATTATTTCAGTTTGCAGAGTAGTTTAAAGATTCAGTCAGTGGTTTGTTCAGTACTAGAGATTTGTGATGAAGACTCCAGCCAGCTCACAGGGAGCATGCCATCCCCAGACAGAGCCAGATGTTATCTCTAGGGTTGTTCCTCCTGCTTATTTTTAAATTTTTTATTTTGATTGGTTTTTATGGTTTTTTCAATTTTACTTTGTTTCATATTTTATATTTGAATGGTCACCATTAGGGTTCCTTTTGTTACCTAAAATCATCAAAGTTTCCATTCATTAATTATGAGCCCATGTATGTGCAAAAGAGTATGTGTTACATGGTGAATTCTTACAACTGGCAGCATTGGTCCAAATTGGTAGCATGTTAATTTTTTGATGACAGAATGTCCAAATGGGTTTGGATTACAATGTATATACTTCTCTGCATTCCGAAGCACGCAGTTACAGATATGGGAGTTACTGGAACATAAAGCAATATTTACTGCTGGTTACAAAGCCTGTACTGCATATTCATTCTGTTGTTGAGGAATGTGAAATAATGGAGCTGTTAGAGCAGATTGATCCAAGGACGAACAAGCCAATGAAAAAGAAGATTATTTTTGTTAAAACTGGAGCAGTTGTGGTTCCGAGATACACTATCTTTTTCAGAGCATGAAGCATTTGACCACCCTATTGCATGTCTTCTGGTTGTTTCTTCCAAAGATGAAAATCCTGTCAATAAATTTGTGGATCCCTTCAACACAGATCAACCTCCCTTTCATTTAAATGAAGGTGCAATGGATCCAAAGATATTGAAGCATTATGTATTGATACACGATGATGAAGATGGACCTGCAGAAGTAAACAAAATACGGAGAAAGATTAGAAGAAGAATTGAACTCAATGCTGGAGAAATATAAACAGAAATATCCTCATGAGGGGCACGAATTCATGACTTTTCTTCAGGGTGGACTTCCTTCTGACTGGGAATCTGTTCTGCCAAAATTCTCACAATCAGATCCGATAGATGCAACACGTGGATATTCTGAGAAGTGCTTGAATCGAATTGAAAATTCCATACCTGGTCTAACTAGAGGAACTGGTTCTGGAATGGGCTCATATCTATTGGAAGGTTTAAGTGATCAATACAGCAAAAAGTTGGTCCAAAAATACAACGTTTTTCCAAACCAGATGGAGACAAGTGATGTTGTTATACAACCTTACGATTCGCTTTTGACTCTAAAGAGACTGACCTTGAATGCTGACTGTGTTGTGGTACTTGACAATACTGCTTTAAATAGAATTGCTATGGATTGTCTCCACTTACCAAACCCAACATTTGCTCAAACTTCACTTCAAATGACTTTTCAACGTCCTTCAAATTTCCCTCTCTTTTGTTTCCCATTTTGTCGACAACGAGTAGCAAAGATCGAATCCTGCAATCTTCAAAGGAGCACGGCATCAGCAAAGAAGGAATCCTCGAAGATTTTGCTACACAAGGGGAGGCTCAAATGCTGTGAACAGAATGGTTGAGAGCGATATTAAGGGTGTGGAGTTCTGAGTTATCAATACAGATGCTCAAGCATTGACAATGTCACCTGTGAGTCCTGAATATCGATTACAGATTGGTGAGAAGTCAACTAGAGAACTTGGAGCAGGCGGGAACCCAGAGATTGGTATCTATGCTTTTATTTTCAACAATCTACACTATCCCAATGAGTCAGTTGCATGTAAACGTGGCAGTCCATTGCTACTTGGCATTAAGGAGTTGACAGAGGTGGGAAAAGTACCAAATTCCCCAAAATAGTGAGTTGCTTCCACAAAGGCATGATCGAGGCTGAAGACACAGGATCAGTAGTCAAATTTGGCAAGAATACAGGGTATCCAATGAACATGTGGCAGCAGGAGGAATTTATTAAAGCAACAAATACATAAATATTGATTCCTCTTCTTGGATTCAGTTACAGAATTTTCAACTGACGATTATCTTCAGGATCGATTGTGTAATTTGTAACTATTGTTGAAATATTCGATCCTGAAATTGTGGATCTTTATCTATAAAATGTAGAAAACCTATATGTAAATGGAGGGAGGAGGTCCCAGCTAAGGGTTCGAGAACGCAGGGACTGTGGGTTGGCAGTTTTGGGAGTAATGCATGATCAATTGTAAGCACATATGTGTAGCATGAGCATTTTGCAGCTTCAATGACAGGTTCTAATTTTGAATAAACTTGATGATGATTTGCCCTTGTGTTATATAAATTGTCTCCCTGATAATTATGTTATGTATATGGTCATTCATATTCCATTACAATAATTCTTATCGTGAGATGACATTTATCTTTTTATTTTTACAAACATTGACAATTTAACTTCATGATTTAGGATCATAGTACCTGGATATTGAACTTTGTGATTGATTTCATGTTATACAGCATCTGTTTGATTTTCCTGTAGCTCTGATTCATACCAGCCTTCTCTTCAATGCTTTGATCTTCTTATAAATACTTGTATTTACCAATCTGTGACATACACCAGCTTCCTTTATTGTAAATTGTGTGATGTTTTTCAAAGCTTTTGATTTCATACCAGAATTGTGTAATCTGTACAAACAGTTATACTAGCCTAGTTCCTTCTAGTGCTAGGAAGTTCCATTAGCCCTAGTTTGATACCAGCCTGTGTTTTCAATTTGATTTCATTTGATTTATGCATTTTTGAACAAAGATTTCCTTAAGCTTGAATCCCATAGTCTAGGTTCAACTTTAGGGATAACAGCTGGAAAGCCACCAATGGTGGGGATGCGGTTGGCGTTGCCATATTTCCCATGCCCAAACACACTAGCAGGAGTTAATAGAATTCAAAATTGCCGCTCTATGAGTTTTTTTGCGCATCTGGTCCAAGTCCACCAGGTCTCCCTGAATGGTATCTAGAGGTGACCTGCAACTCGCCATAGATCGATGCTCGGGCCTCCAATTGACAAACTGTCGATTCCGTTGGATTCATGACATGGGATTTTAGCTAGGGGGGGGCTCTCCCTCCTATCCATTGCCCGATGACCTCCGTATATGGTGGTTTCTGAAGCTAGGGTTTCGCTCAGTAGGGGACAATGCAGTCACGCCAACGAGGGCCAAAGCTGGAAAGCCACGGATGGTGGGGATGCGGTTGGCATTGCCATATTTCCCATGCCCAAACATGCTAGCAGGAGTTGACGAAATTCAAAATTGCCGCTCTGTGAGGTTTTTTGCACACTGGACCCAAGTCCACCAAGTGTCCCTGAACAGTATCTGGAGGTGACCTGCAACTCGCCATAGATCAATGCTCGGGCCTCCGATCGATGTACCGCCAATTCTGTTGGATTCGTGACGTGGGATTTTAGCTAGGGGGGCATCTCCCTCCTGTCCATTTCCCGATGACCTCCGTCTACTATGGTTTCTGAAGCTAGGGTTTCACTTAATAAGGGACAATGTAGTCACACCAACGAGGGCCAAAGCTGAAAAGCCACGGATGGTGGGGATGTAGTTGGCATTGCCATATTTCCCATGCCCAAACATGCTAGCAGGAGTTGACAGAATTCAAAATTGCCGCTTCGTGAGGTTTTTTGCACACCAAGCCCAAGTCCACCAGGTGTCCCTGAACGGTATCTAGAGGTGACCTGCAACTCACCATAGATCGATGCTCAGGCCTCTGATCGATGAACCGTTGATTCCGTTGGATTCGTGACATGGGATTTTAGCTAGGGGCAGGCCTCTCCCTCCTGTCCATTGCTCAGTGACCTCTGTCTATGATGGTTTTTGAAGCTAGGGTTTCGTTCAGTCGGGACAATGCAGTCACACAAATGAGAGCCAAAGCTGGACAATGCATTTCATGCCAACAAAGGCCAAACTTGGAAAACCCTATCCCTAACTAGGTTTTATTGTTTAACATGCATGGCCCATTACCATAACCCTACCAAGGAAACCCTAATACTAACCCTAATCTTATCTCACTATCACAACTCAATTCAGAATCAATCTAATGTCAACCTGAACTTTTTCAAATCCGATGGACTTATGCTTCAAATCATGTTGATTCACAAAGTTGGTTCTCAGTGTTTGGATTCTATTGTAGTTCCATTAATGCTAAGTGATTAGTCATTAGGTGCATGAGGTTTGTTGAATAGTGTTGTTGGTTGTTGATGAAATGTGAAGCATGTATTGCACTTAGTTTTATTAAATTACACTTGAGCATTGACTTAACTTGTAATTTAATGAATCCAAACTCACAATTTTTAATTAGATATATCCAATTGGTGTGCAAGTAGTGAGTTCATTGAAACCTTGAAATACATTGTATTGCACTTATATTTATTAAATTACACGAGCAAGAACTTTGACTTTAGTGTGCATGTATTGAGATCATTGAAACCTTTAAATATAATAGTTTTTTCTTTTGACATAGTGCATTCATAAGTAATAGATAATCCTCACAAATCAATACAATAGATTGACACAAGAACATGTGGAAACCAAAGAACAAATTCAAAGTGAAATGTATCATTCATTTATAACTGAAATGTCAATGTACATGTCTCCAAAAGTACATATATTTCTGAAAGTATCAAAAAGTACATATATATCCAAAAGTAACCAGAAGTACATGTGTCTCCACAACTATCCAAGACTATCCAAGCCACATGTACATGTATCCAAAACTATCCGAGCCACATGTACATGTAAGTGAAATGTCAATTTACATGTCTCCAAAAGTACATGTATCCAAAACTATCCAAGCCACATGTACATGTATCGATATGTACATATCCCATAAGACACATCAAAACTCAAGCTTCCTCTTGTTCTTTCTTGAGGGTGATCCTGTAGGCACAACTATAGGACCAGTGTGCATCTCTGGATCCTGCAAATTAAATAGCAATTGTTAAATTCAACCAACTATGTACTAATACATTAGCTCAATAAAATACCATATCTAAATTAACTCAAAAATTATGAAAATGTTAATGGACATCTCACCTCAGTGAGAGACTGGGACAAAGGGGATTGTGTTTCTTGTGTAGCAGATGAAGTTGTTGGTTGAACATGAAGGATGGTCACATCCATGGTTGAACCAAAGGGGGCAGGAACTGGTTGTGGCTACAATCACCAAATTTTTAAATAGTTAGAAATGTGCATGAATAAACAATAGACAACAATAACACACTATGTCTATATCATGTTCAAATAGTTGTGCCTCTGTGTGGCTTGTTGTTATTGTAGATACCACATTGACTGTTGCATCAATAACTCTTGCTGCTGGTGGCTACAATCACCAAATGTTGAAATAGTTAGACATGCATGAATAAACATACGCCAACAATAATAAACTATGTAACGATGATGTTGAAATAGTTGTACCTCTGTGTGACTTGTTGCCATTGTAGATGCAGCACTAACTACTGCATCAACCATCCTTGCAAGGTTTTCAATAGTAAACTCTGGCTCCTGATGCAGTAAACATGCAAATCAAACATTAACAAAACATTTTATGCATTAGATTTCAAGTTAACCAAGAAATATCATCGAAGGATATACAAATTACCATGGTATGAATATCTCCATGGGCGTGGACAACTTCACTCTTTCTAGGAGTAGGCCGCCTCATATACACTTGACCCTTGTTCACATATGGCCTATGAGGAGATACAACTCCAGGAAATGGTCCAGGTGTTTCGGTTGGTACCTATAGTCAACAAGAGTTCATGTAGCTAGACATGCATGATTCAACGAACATACATGTATTTAAAAAATGACATTTTTTAAATGCTTAAAATGTTTACCTCCATCACTGCTTTCCCTAGTGTAGGATCTAGCATCTAATAGATATTTCCTTGATCGATACGACCATGGATCCTACCTCCATCACTGCTTTCCCCTGTGAAGGATCCGACATCTGCAAGTTTAATAATTGTAAATATTAGACTGTAGATAACATTAGTGAACTAACATGTACAATATGTGGAAATTAACAAATTAACAAGTATTAAAAAACTAAAATTTTAAAATGTTTACCTCGGTGTGAGATACGGCAATGGGTGTTATAGGAATCTCTCCACCAACCAAAGGATCAGTGGATGGAATGTCATGCCCCTGTGTAGAGTGTGGAACATGATACTCTAGGGCATCGCTGCTGGCATAAAGCATCAACTGCAAGTTCACAAAATTAACATATTATCTCAAAATATACATATGTGTACAAAGAGGAAAATAAATTAAGAATTTATTACAATTAACCATATACATACATCACTCAAAAATCCATTGAAGACAACATCTGACGAAAGACCATAGCATGGACGGCCACACGATGTGCACTCGTGAGGCTCAAAAGTAGGCTGGGAATGTGCTGATGGTGCTGCACTAGTATATGGTCCTGCACTAGATGGGGGTATTGCACTAGTGGGTGGTACTGCACTAGAAGATGGTCCTGCAACATGACGACCTGGTGTATGTACCACACCAGGGACAGATGTCCCTTCCTCACCCATATGTTGAACCATAGTGCTATGGCGAACAATGGCCCGTGCCAAACTCAAAAATGCATCATGTGTCTATGGAATAACATGATGTACAGGTGGGACATCTATGCCTACAAGGTGCAGGGATAGGGCGATCAACGTCTCAAAGCCTGGAATTGGGTCAGTTTTGGGGCATCCCCCCACTGATCCCCTGAAACGAAAATATATCAAAATAGTTTACGTGTTTACCCAACACGAACTCTGCATACATCTTCCAAAGGAAGTACAAGGGGATTTCCCTGTTGTTGTGTGGTGGCATATCAAAATCCATATACCATCTGTCCATCTAGTTATCAACAAATGGTTTATATGTGCACCACTCGATAGAGATATGTGGCCTATTTGCATTTGGGATTTCCCCTATGCGAGGGTCCCTAAACAATGAAAATATATGCTCTTTGGTAATTTTCAACTTTTTTATTGCACTGTAGCTAAGCCCATCAACGTACTCACATCTTTTTCTTTCTCTATATGAAGTAATATCATATAGTATGTTGTTTGACAATGTAATAGTCTCAACAATTGCATCCAAAGTGGATGCAAGTGAACGTCGAATCCTATCACCACCACTAAAAGCAGTACTGAGACCTCTCAACCGGGCAAGCTCAATCAATATTTCAGCATTGGTGTCCATAGCCGCAACTGCAATAAAAAAATCAATAAGGAAATAATTAGAAACGTATACATAGTATATAATGACATCTCTTCAAAATTGAAAATGTAAATTAAGGAAAACTCAAGTTACAAGGAATTTAATGGCATTCACTTACATACATTTAAAACTTAAAATTAAACATTTAACAATTAAATAGTGAGTTTCATTCAACTTCTTTCTAGAATTTAAGGCACTTCTTTACCCTCATTGGTGACTTTTCCCTGCACACTTGGGTTTAAACTTCTTTGAATTTAGGAGTGCTATTTTGACATGTTTTGGCCTTTACGTCCCTTGTATATGTAAAAGAAAGGGGCAAGGGACTATTAGGACATGCGAGGAAAGAGAAGGGATGATACAGGGTTGCCACCATATCCTCTAAATATATTTGACTCGATCATGGTTGGGAACACTCTCACGACGTACTCTAGGTAGTTCATGGGTGTTCGCCATTTCCATTGTTGTATAACCATGGAAACCAACCAAAAGTTACATGGAAAATGGAGAATTTGTGGACTGGACTACAATCGGTTGTAGATGAGCTTAGAGACTTGACATGTAGAAATATATTACCCATTTTTTTTGCTATTTTAAAAAATGATTGATAAACCTAGTGATGCAGGGGCATAGACTATTTGAGTAAAGTCATTTATGTTTGAGATAAGTCCTCTTTCTTCCATTTTGATGATTATATTGGTTGTTACATTTGGATCACTCATTCACTGTGTATCTTAAAATGTTGGCATTCACCTAGCTATGAAAATAATTGCTAAATTTTATTGCACTTTGTGTTAATTCCAGCACAATCATTGCATTTGAAGGTTTGACTATGCATGTTATAGGTGGGCACTCTCACTAGTATCGCAATTCAAACTTTGCATTGTCCATCAAATTCTATGCAAGTTGGGTTTATACTTGTGTTTGTTTTATATATTTCTAGCCTTTTGGAACATTGAATATCTATTAGACATGATGTTTTTGATTCCTATCGCCTATTTTAGTTTGAATCCATCAAACATTAGCTTGGGAGTTGTTGAATTGATTATTCTATTAAAAAACACAATTATAGGTTAAAAATTGACAAAAAAAAGAATGCTTTGGGTGATTGAATTACCTTGTTGGATGACAATTCACCAGTGAAATCTCCTCCCCTCAACCTAAATCAGCTCCTCCAACTCACCAGTGAAATCTCCTCCCCTCAACCTAAATCAGCTCCTCCAACAATCCCAAGCAGTTAACTTGCTCCAAAACGCTCCAATTGGCCTTCGTTTTCGCATTCTTGATTGTTAAAATGGGCTGCTGCGGGTTTTGGGCCTGTGTATTTAAATTTTTTTTTGTTTTACAAATCGCATACGCATTTTATAACTACATATCGTGAGCACGTTTTGTAGTTATATAACGCTTACGCGATATGGCATCCTATCCTACATGTCTCATGACATGTCAGGCTCGGGTTGAACCATAGCAAGTGCTATGTAGCAAAACTTGATGTATTTTTTGGTAACATGATCTTGTTTTTGAAAACTAGGATTGCATCTAAAAGGTCCCTCATCTTCTTACACTGACCCCCTCTCTTTGGGAGCCTACACCATGATGACATCATCCTTGATGTTGAGGCCTTCAATCTTGATTTAAGGGGGAACGTTAAGGATATTTCAACATATTTGGGGTTGGATGGGGCATGATCTTTCCCCTTTCTCACTCCATTATTCAGAGTGGAGCTATTTGTTCAGTTTTAGCTATTTTCATCAATTTTGGTAACTTTGGGGGGAAATACCCCAAGTTACCCCTATTTTATATTATTTTATTTTTTTACTTTAGCATTTTAAGACTTGTAGGCCTAGATAATTGTAAAAAGTCAGTAGGAGAGGGTATAAATAAGCCTTCCTCACTCATTTGTAACACATAAGAGTCAGGGATCAAATATGATACTTCTTCTTTTTCTCTTATTATATGGGCTTATGATGTGAGGCAAACATCTTGGAGAGTCTCTTTGGCATGTGAAGTGGAATGTGGATGAATGCTAGGATTTTGTTTTACACATAGATGCAACTGATGCTAGAATGGTTGATGGAAATCATGCACAAAGGTGGCATATTCCTTTTTTCTCATCTTTGTTAAATCTTGGTAAGAATATATCTATCTTTGTTGAATGGTGTTGTAATAGTGCATTCAATGTTGTTGATTAGGATTTGATTGTCAATATTTGTCAATTTGTATGGTAGAATATGTTCTCTTGGAGAATCATTCTTGTAAAGGCCTTACATCACTACTTTTTCTAATTATTTAGCTCTACCAATGAACCCTAGGGGTTGGTGGTGGAAGCCCTAGTTTTGCAATCCTAGAGGAAATTTTCATGTAGGGAGGCTAATCATTGATTCCTTATGCCTTAGGATTGATACAAGAACCATTCCCTTTTCTTGCCATATTTTTATTCAAATTTTATGCATTTTCATATGTAATTAGTTGCATTCTCATGGTTGATCAGGTCAATTCTTGGGTCTGTAATCTACATTCTAGAAACCCTAAAAAAATTAATTTTAAAATCCAAAAAGTGGTTCTCTTTGCAAGTTTATTCCCTAACAAGGGCAGTGGCCTCCTCCATTTAACCTATAGCCCAAAGGGCATCAACATTTGGGTAGGTCAAAATTTTGAGGTGGATGCTACAACAACAACAGCCTATCTAGACTCCTCTTTTCTACCACAATTACCCCTCAAAAGGGTTTCACCATGGTCCAATAAGGACTCCCTTTATCCAAGAGAACCACTAAAATGGGTTTGGAAAGCCTTAACGGATGACTTACATATTGTTGTCCCTAATTGCAGACTATAAGATTTTATCAGACCTTTGTTTCCAGTCACTTAGACAGTCCAACACTTTTCTTTGATTGATGATATTTATGGTTGGATAAATATTGCTTTGGATCATTAAATTAGGTACAATTTATAGTTTTGTTTAATGCTTGCTTACTGCTATTGTTACATATTTTATATTGTTGGTCAAACACACTATTTATTCTTTATGCTAAATGTTTTCTTGGTCATAGAAATTAGCCTCATTTAGATGCAAGGCATTGAATAATACATTGATACATTAAACTAATGGTTATTGCTTAATTTGTTTTCCTTCTTACATATTATGTTAATGGAGTCTATGGAATACATGTTATGTTGTGACTCTACCTAAGGCATTGATCCTAGGAAAAGTAGGAAGGTATAACGTTTGTCTTGAGCATTGTCCACATGTAATTGTTAAAGGGATCCCTTCTTGGAGGTCAAGACTCTCCCAAGAAGAGTGTGAAAGTGTGGTTTAGATGACATTGGGTCATATTCTCATTGCATTGTTTATTGATTGTTTATTGGACACTAGCCGTGCTCGTTTGTTAGGTAACACTCACAAAATTTCTATTTTTTTTATAAAATATTTAATTATATTATTCCAAATAATATGATAAATTTTAAAATTTCATATTATATATCACAAGGCATTTAAATACAATGTGAGCTTTAATGATGTCAAATGGATCTCTACTTTATTTCCTCTAGCCCCGTGTTATTCACAAGGAGGCGATACTCATGAGCCCAAAAGGAGAAGCATTGGTTGGAAATTCAACTTATATTAGATTTCCAAGAAAAACACTTTCTATGCCAATTGATTCTCTGTAATCCGAACTTAGAAAGTAGTAAAAAGAAACCACCTTTGTTACACGAGAACATTGGTCAAAACTAAGCATTTTATTGAGCAACAAATACATTGAGTAAAGAGGAGCTGCTTTCGAAAATTGGAGATCTCACGCTTCTAATTGTCTTCTGATAATGATCCCAGAGTAGGGATCGAAACGTCGAGATCTCCAATTTTCGAACGCAGCTCCTCTTTACTCAATTTGCTACTGTGTAGATGACCATCTTCAAACAAATACATTACTAAGGATGCTCCTGATTTTCAATAAACACAATGAAACCAAGCAAAAACAAGTACATTGGACATGATGTGAAGTTGGTTATTGAAGTAAAATGATATGGATGATAGATGTATCCTCAAAATTTAATTTATGAAACCTTATTAGTCCCTTCCAAGCAGCAGGGATTATAGAAATCGTTTTCGCCAAATACTAATACCCTTGCACGGTTTCCATTGCATTATAATCAAATTCTTTTTAGGAGAGATTATGTTCTGGACAATGAAGTAATTTGAAGCCTTATTTGGCCTCAAATCGAGGCTAGGCCATTTTTCTTTTTACGTATATATGGATCGTGAGACTTGACCACATACCTGGCTATGGTCAATCATCCTGCTTGTCTTTTGCTGCATAAATGTTATTCTTTACGTGGTTTACATGTTGTGTCAATTCCTCCCTCCCTACGCTGCATGCACACACGTTGTCTCAATTTCTGCCTCTCTACCTTGCATGTACCATGTTGTGTCAATTCCTCCCTCCCTACGCTGCATGCACACACGTTGTCTCAATTTCTGCCTCTCTACCTTGCATGTACATGGTCTGTGTGTGTCATTTTTGTGCAGTGTTTCATATTTGCATGAGTTATGTAAAGACACAATTGTCTCGTATGTTTGTCATTTTGACACGCCCACGTTAATGCTACTGATAAAATCCCATTGTCATGGTAGATTTCACTTTTAATGTTTATGTGCATTTTTACCTCAAAATAATATTATTCATTCCTGAGATTGTTATCACTAGATTGCAATCTCACGTCATACTTTTCTTCGTCGCTGAAATGGTTTGCCATTGCACGTCATACTTTCTTCCATCGCCTGAACAATTACTGGATCATGATTTTTTTGGGGTGTTTATTCAACCAGCAACCTAACATGAAAACCGATCAAAGGAAACCTCAATTTCGGATTTCTCCTAGATGATGAGTCACATATATGATACAGTTACAGCTTGCATCATCACATATATGATATAGTTACTAATGCAAGTGAGTTCTCTTTCCATAATGGTAAAATCATGGCTAGGAAAAACATAAACTCAAGCAATTACATGAATCTGTACAGTAGTTTATTTCCTTGTGAATTTTTATGTACTGTAATTATTAAAATAATAGGCTAATTATTTTTACAGACATATGTAAACTTTTACATCAACTTTTTCAATTTTCATGACATCGTAAATCCTATAAATATATTGTGAAGTAAATAAAAATATCACATTCATCTCTATTATATAAGCTATGATAATTTTAAACCATTAGTACTTTCATCAAAATTGAAATTTCAAATCCTAGTGAAGCTGAAGATTATTTTAAAATATTGGTTATATCATTGGAATAGAAAATACAAGCATGATTTATATATATCAGAGGCTAGTGATTATTTTAAAATATTGGTTTTATCATTGGAATAGAAAATACACGGATGATTCATATATATTAGAGTCTAAGTGAAAACATATTCCAAGCGTTTTGCACTCATCGATTGCCAAGGACATGATGCATCCGGATTTTAAGCTCCTCTTCTTTAGGCGAAATGTTTCCATGCTTGATATCAGGATGAAGATAGTTCACCCAATGCAATCTACAGCTCTTCCCAAATCACTCTAAACTTGCACATAACTTCTTGCCTTTAAATTCAAGTGCCATGATCTTGGATACGATGTGCATTCTACATGACATTGTTGGTATTTTGTATATCATTTATCCATAATTACCATAAGTTCATCTTAAACTTAAAATCTACACTGCTAGAACTCTCCACTCTTAAGTAGCTCAATTAATTATGAACACCATGTATGATACAACAAACCTAGATTTGTATGTCACAATCCTATCCAACTTTTAAAACATTGCAACTACAAACATCCAATGTGAAGAATACCCAAGTTTAGATTGGTCTATGCAACCGAATAATCTTAAATACTACTGCATCAGTTTGTTTAGAAACCCACATTTAGGAAGTAGAAAATCAATAGATTAAGTCTAGTTGATTACTTTCTGACTTGGATAGATATCTCCATCAACTTGCTCCGCGGGCATCGATATAGTCAAGTATAAATAAATCCTCCTACATTGTCCAAGCCATGTGGTGAAGGAATTGTCAAGAGTAGCGAGGATCTCATATAATTTCTTGTACTATGGATCGACCAAATTATTCTAAGTTGCATTATCAGAGAGCATTTTTATTTTCACGCATTATTGCAAATATAGCCAGTTTAGTTATTGTTTGGTTAAAACATTTATGTTTTGGACTCAAACTTAGCCATCTTCGCATCAGATTTTTTTTCCTTCATTATTGCAATATACACACACACACACACACACACACACACAATATCAATTAGGGAACAAATATATGTATACAATTAGAAAAAGTATTCAATTCCTTGGAGTATCGTTTCTCCCTCTATATATATAACAATGTAAGGCATAAGGCAGGGACTTGAAGCTTAGCTTCTATCTCCCTTGTTATGTTTGACATAGACACTAGGTCCACATGTTGTTCAAATTATATTTAAAGGAAACTATATTACCTACACACTAGTATGGATGAAACAAAATAAAAATCAAGGCACAAACAAACTAAAACTCAATAAAATGAATTAAAAATGCCCATGTGCATATTAGATATGTGCTTTTAAAGATAAGGATGAAATAAGCTTCTTCATATTATGAACTCACATTGATAAAATATACTACTTTTATTGCATTAAAAACAAATCAATTGACAGTATAAACATAGTCACTAGGTCAACAGGTTGTTCAAATTATCACATTTAAAGGAAACCTCCAATAATGTTCCTTCCTTGTTGAAGCAGAGACGAGTACTCTGAAAATGGACCAAAAATCAAAACTAAATTAACTTGAAAGGATTTCTGTTTAGCTATGCATGTAAGTCTTGAATAAAAAAAGTGTAAGCAACTATGTCAAACTGTACAATTAATCCACCCTCGGATCAAAAGTTGTCAGCGGGCTTGTATTGTCCATATCCCAAAACTTGATCATAAATTCATCTCTAGCAGCAAAAACGCAGTTGTTAGTCTTATAAAAATGCATAACATCCACAGAGCGCTTACAAAATACTTGATAAGTATTATTTATAACACCTTCACTCTCATTCCATTCAACAAGATAAGGTTCTCTTTGCTTATTCCGCATGAGAAGATTATACATCAAGTTCCCAATGTTTTTATTCTCAATGTATTGTAAAGCTAATTAATAACTAACATAAATAATGCATGGTGCAAAGCAACAACTAAAATGACACAATGAATCAATCTTGTCCTATCAACACTATAAGCCATTGTAGTGCACCATTGACCAGGAGCATCATAATCAACCCTTGAACCCATTATATCATACACCCAAGCCTTTATCTTTCGATCAATAATTGTTGAAAAAATAAACTGATACATGAATGGATTCCAATGCCATTTCCAAACTGGCGATAGGATTCCTAATGTGTTTTCCAATATTTTCCAATCCATTTCCAATAGTCAACCATCCCTAGTTCCTTAGGTTAGTATCTTGGGGTTTAGCAATCTTTCCCAACATCACTCAACCTTGAGATTGAAGATACCTAATCAATTCCAAAGGAATACTTTCCCGCCTCCTACATCCCATAAGGGATTTGAATCGACTTGAACTGATTTTTCGTTACCCAGTCTCTAGGGAAGGAATCGACCAATCACATGGAATGCATTTATAATAGATCTCAATGGCTGGAAACCTAGAAAATGGACTTAGAATCTTTTCTAACCCAATCGATGTCGAATTCAGGAGAAATATACTTCGCTACCAGGATGGGTTTCAACAATAATTCCCAAGTCAAAAATTTTAATAAATATTTAACTACAAGGACCTGGTTAAAAATAAGGATATTCTTCAAACCTCGACCACCACAGGATTCAGGGGTAGTAATTTGCATCTGATTTATGAGATGGAACCCCTAGTAGTCACTCTATCCTCTCCATATAAAATTGAAACATATCTTTAGAATTTTTTCCATGATGGCTTTTGCAATATGTGTCATTAAGTGCAAGTATTCCAGATTAGCCTCCAAGACATATTTGATTAGAACAAGCCTACCTTCCCTGGGAATCTATTTGTTGCACCACATGTTGATCTTGACCTTGATATTGGAAACCGACTAAATCCAATCTATCTTTTCATATTTGTTGGTTTTAAAATTAAATCCAAACATTTGATGCCATCCCTAAGAAAACCAACTTCTAAAGGAAAAACCTTTACCAAAACGAGCGAGAAACCAATTGATCATACAATACATATATATAGGATTTCGTTTCATTAATCTCCATACATGTTGCCTGACTGAAGATATCTAACACAACATAAAGTCAATGGAATTCACTTGCAGATTGAAGACAAAACAAGAGAATTAATGAAAAATACCATTACACAACAAAATTGGCCCGAAGTCCTCAAAGGACTCTAATAAATCTTTTTTAGGAATCAGGGAAAGGAAAGTTGATTTTATGGGACAAGGAACTTTCCCAAATAAACGATCTTTTTCCACTACCTTCAATAAATCATCCCTAATTATCTCAAAAAAGTTAATAAAGAATTCAGGTGGACATCCATCTATACCAGTTCTTTTATCGCTATAAAAAATATTCAGGACAACCAACAATTCCTCCTTTATATTTTGTTGAATATATTCTCATTTTGATTGTCCTCCACCATCTTAGGAAACCTATTGATTACTTGCAAGATACAATCCAATTGATTATTCCACAACTTCGAGTAGAGATATTTGAAATGACAAACTGTTGGGTTAGAAACAATTTTAAAACAACTCACTTCGAAACCATCCCCATCTTTAAGCTCCCAAATAGAGTTTATACTTTTACAGTGCTTTGCAAAATTCTAAAATAATTTTGTTTTTTGGTCCCCAAAGTTTGAGCCAAACAGATCTACTGTTAAGATAACCATTAGAGGAATTTTGAGGTCTAAAATGGGCATCCTAAGGAAAATAATAAAATAATAGTTAAAACAATAAAATAATATTTATTAATTTTGGAGGAAAAAAGAAAAAAACTACTTTTTGTGTTCGTATTTTCAACATATCTCCCTCTGTTTTTACTCAAATTTCGATCGAGAGAGCTCGTTGGATGTCATCATCATGTTTTTTTAGGTATTTCTTGTTTTTGGGATAGTGGGGTCCTTCAAAAGTATGCACTATGGGTACTCATTGGATGCAGAATCAAATTCTGCATCCAACAAGCTCTCTTGATTGAAATTTGAGTAAAAACACAGGGAGATATGTCGAAAATAAGAGCAAAAAAAGTAGTTTTTGTTTATGACAAATATGTCAATTCAACCAATATGGTTGCCTCATTTTATTGGAATTCTATTGGTTATTGAATTCCAACTCACAAGAAAATATCGTTGGCACGTTTTCTTATAAGGTCCATTTTAAACCCAAAATTTCCTCTAATGGCTCAACTTCACGTTCCCTAAGAATGTATTTTTCTATTGTTCAAGAATAATACTTTCTTGCTTATCTTTGTTTGAGAGAATAATAGAAGGAAATATTGAGAACACAAATTCTAATTGAATTTCAAATTAAATAGGCTTCGAATCCTTGGTGATACACTTGTCTCGATTCCAACTGACTAATCGGGCCTTTAGTTTCTAGAGAGAATGCACAAACTGGAGTTCATCACCGCGGTTTCCCAAGTCCCTAATTGGAGACCAGGAATCCTTTACAATCTTCTATAGTTTCGGAACCCTGTACCAACTCAAGTTACATTTGAAAGGGGAACACACTTTATTATTTGTCCTTCCCAACTCCAGAAATACTCAAAATTGATCAGAGAAACTACAATTACCAACAAAGGATCCAAAAACCTCAGAAACTTCACACATCATAAAGAAGCAATCTATCCGCTTGGAAAATCCTTCTTCCCCGAATCTCTTATTACTCCAAGTAGGCCTTAATTGGGAAGTTTGAATATCCACCCAACCAACTCCTTCAAAAAGGACCCTCAAGTGCTGAGACAAACGATCCACCTTAGCATATTAACCCCAAAATTATTCCCTTAAAAAACTGGATTAAGATCCCCTCCTGCAATGACATGAGGAGTTTGAATAATTTGCATCTACATCAACTTTTCCTATAATTCCTCTATGTTATCTTAAGGAACATAGATATTGGGGATTAGAAAACATCGATCTAGGGATTTTTAGTAAGTTTCCATCTCCAAAATAGAACCACGAGCAAAGGAATTCTCTACCTTAACTAAATTATTGAACCTAGACACCAAGCCCCTCGAGATGCCCTTTGAATCTAATCTTGAGAAGGACCATGACCTAAAAAATATTTCCAGCACATGCACCACATTAATTCCTTTCACCATCGTATCTTGAACTAACATCACATCTAGATTCTTTGGATCAACCGATCCTTTGAGGGAGGCAATTTTGGCTTGTTCTCTTAAGCTTCACACATTAAGTGACAAAATTTCCATTTGGGAACACCCAATAGGGATTTTTTGCTCTAAGTTCCTCGCTGACACTCATTTGGCTCCTTTGACTAATTTCTTTCCTATCCTTCTCCATAACATAATGTATATTTGAATTTCTTCTAGCCTTCGAAGGAAAAAAAGGAATCGACTTCATCATAGCCTAGATCCCCAGCTTCCACAGGTCCTTTAGCTAAATGAAAGTGTATTCCTCTTAATGCAACTCCATTATAGTGTATAATATACTACTATTCTTGAATGTTGAAGTTTTCTGACATTGCATTCATTGTGGTAAATCTCTTATGTCAGGAATGTGATTGCTCATTTTGTGATTTTATTTTTTAATCTATATTAATTATTAATCATTATTGTTTATTATTAATAATATGAGTCACCCTATGAATCTCTCTACATAAAAAGTGAATACATTGCTACAAAGATGAACAAATACAGACTTTGAATGCCTCCTAAATTAATATAGTCATCTCAACTTACTAACAAAAATGTGAACATGCACATTTTAAGATTTTTGATGCCATTATGGAATGCTTTTCTACTCACTACACACAATTCCATGCTCCCTGATTGTGTCGTGATGCTTATGATTAGATAAATTCATTTACCCAATCTTCTTATATATAATTGGTTCATTTAAGATTTTCCAAGTCTCCATACTTAATAGCTTTTAGAACATGCTAACCTTTTAACCCACCTTCTGGATTTATTAAAAGGCATCCCTATTGCCATTATGTGTAAGTTGTAACTCCACAACATGTACTACACTCAACTTCAACCTTGAGAGGTTGTGATAATCCAATAGATTGCATGTTAATCCTCAAGTGATCCTCTACGGTCACACCTGCTATAAATATATTAATATTTTAGCTTCTTAAAACAAACTTAGTCAACTTGCTTTCCGCAATAAGTCATCATATTGCATCATTCATATACTGTAGCTATACTTAATTTTTCATGCTCTTTCCTTAACATGAACACCAAACCAAACCATTTATGTCTATGTAACACACCTTACATCTCCTAAAGATCTTTCAGAGTACAATAACAATCCAATTTTCACATCCAACCCTTTGACATTCTGTAAAAAAACATTTTTTATTTTGTTGATTTCAATTATTATGGGTCTCAAATAATATAATGCCTATTTAATAAATGTTTAATTCCATGCTTAAATATTGATGCATATTATGATGTATCTAAGATTTGAGCTTGTTAATATAGAGTATATTCTAAGCAGAGTTTGCACCTATTTTAAGGCATTGAAGATTGCACTATTCAATTGGAACAATTGACCATTTTTTTTTGAACTAAGAGGAACTTTTGAGACCACCCAACAAGCATTCTTAACTGCATCATTTGGAGATAAATTTCACAAGTTGGGGCCAACCTTCATATTGGGAAAGACATCCTATCACATGCCCCAATTTCGCAAAAACAATTTTATATTATTTGAGGAATATTATGTTAAATTTTATGCTAAGTTGTAATTAATGACCGGTGGGGTCAAGAATATTTATTGTAAATTTAGAATATTTTATTTATAAATAAATAAATGAGGAGACAATAGCTTACGAGAGTTGTTAAAAGAGTGTTTACTGGTCAAATTGGTGGAGGAGACTGGGTGGAGAGCAAACTGACATGTGGCAACATCCTCAAACCACTTCCAATTGTTGTAGGTGGCAATTTCCCCACATTTGTGGTCATGATTCCCCAAGAAAGTGGAATCAGAGCAGGTGGCTCAATTAATGAAAACTGACCCAGAAGACCTAGGCATCTTTATAAAAATTCCCATTGAAGAGAGTTGAGGCTACTCATTCTAGAGAAGTGATCATTTAGGGTGAATGAATGTACTTTAGAGAAATTCAATGGAGGGGAATATGGAAAGTGTTTGAGGGGATAACTGTTGATTGATCTAGTTGCAGCTTTTAAGCTGAAGATCATACTCCTGAGAGCATAGTGTTTTACTGAGGTATTGAACTAGTCATATTGAAAGAGGGTTCTATAGTTGCATTCTCCACCCAGTTCTCAGCCAAGAAGACTAGGAACAGGATCGGGGGTTTTGAGGAAGCGTTGTTTGAACCAGTTACAATATTAACTACGTAACAAAATTTATAAGAAGGCTAAAATCCATGTTTTAAACTATCCATAGTTTTTACCTGAAAGTAAATATAACCTTTCATAATTCTTTTAAACAGTAAAATAAACCCAATATTTACAGGATTAACTAAACCACTGCAAAAATGAGACAGAGCTCAAAGACTGATGAATTCTTTCTTTTAAATAAAAACCAATTGTATTACATTGTTGAGCTGCAAGCCTAAGTCTTAAAAAAAAAAATGCATATCACGGCTCAAAGGCCGGTATTACCCAGCATAACAACAAGGGTTTGTAAGTAAAACTGGAAAGCAACATTTCAAAACTTCTAACTAACGAAGAAAACGAAAACAAGCTTCCAATCACTGTGTTTTTCCTTCCAACAACCTGCATCGCAAGTAGGAAAAAACCCACTTTGAAGCCAAGGCTTACCAGTTGGGGCCTCAAGTCCACTGAAGCTGACAGTTGCATTTATTTTCCATTGAAGGTTGAGTCGTTGCAAGTTCCTGCAAAGAGAACAAGACTGAGCTTTAGAGTAAGACTTGGCTCACAAATTAAAAACCCTAAGTACGATAATAACATAATAGAAGAGAATTCATAATGAAGAACTGAGTTTATCCTTACCTGCAAGTAAGAAGAGTAATCCAATAGTGAAGGAGTTGTCACCAGCTCAAGCGAATTACACAAAGAAGTATTCAAACCCCTACGCCGACCCTGGAGTGGAGACAATATCAACAAACTTAAAATTCACAAAGCCATGACGAGTTACAAGAAAGACAGAGCTGAAACCATGGATAGGCCGCGATCCAAACTCATAAACTAATAACCACTCATACTATAAAGTTTACACACAAGAAGATTCGAGACCTTAAGACCGAATAATGAGACCACACAGTAGCAAACACAAGCTACGGAGCAAGTAAGCAGAGGAACAGCCTCTCATGGCCGCCAAGAAAACTACATAGAGCAACCCACAGGCCAACGAAACCCTCGGAGACAAATAACAGGTGAATAGGGTTTCATGTCTTTTAAGTCGCCAATGCATGGACAAGAGCAGACCACGTGCCCTCCAAATATTTTAAACCACGCAAGGGTCTTGTCTATAGTCATCTACGTTTTCAATTATCAACATATTATTGCCATGATCAATTCAACGCTATGAAATCGACTATAGAATGTAAATATATATATTCGTTATTGAAAACATAAAACCATATCATTGTAATCAATAGTATCGAGGGTTGTGATAATTTCTAATTGGTGACTCTATGGCGTTGACCATAGAGTAAGGATGTAAAAACCTTGCCATTGAAACAATCCCAAGGTCGACTATAGTATAAACATTTCTAAATAATGATTTGTATGTTTACTTTGCAAATCAACTTTGAAATAATTACATATTATTTGAAGCACAAACCATATCTTTTGCAATCGATGGTTTAAGGTTAGTTATAATTGCTAATAACTAATATATGTCATTTGACTACAAAGTAAAGGTGTTTAAACAATGTCAAATAAACAATCATGAGGCTCAACCATTGTGTAAAATTTTACAAATAATGTTTTGTATGCTCAACTTGCCAATGACAATAATAATGAATCTTATCATTATTTACAAAGTCAACTTTTTATTGTCTGTGCTTACTTGGTTCTAGCATAGTATAGGCTTCTTTGTTTATAATGTTTCACTTGATATAGACCTTAGGTTATAAGTTTTAGGTAGTAAAATCTACCATAGTAGTTATTATAAACTACAACTTATTATAGTGAGGCAACATTATAATAGTGATTTTACTATTGTGTAAACCATGCACAAGGTTTATAAATTATAGGAATAACACTGATAATGTATTTACCTAGGATTTTGATTTTATAAAAGTGGTGGTAGGTAGTATTCCATATTAAGATGATGTATTTAGTTACAAGAACCAAACTTATAATATGTCATGGAAATTTCCAGGTAGTAATATTTCTACAAGATGCAAGTAACAATTATAATGGTACATTATAAAATAAGGTGGTATTGTATATAGTTACAATAATACATACAACAAAGCAATAATTTAAGTACTGAAGTTTATAACTTGATGTTTAGTATAATTACATACAAACAACAGGCTAATAAATTCCATGGCTAGCAAGAAAGAGACAAAATAGATACATGTACTCCATTGGAAATCCTTACCTTTGAGATTGATAAGAGTACTTTCATGAATAAAAGACAATACACTTAAACATAACATTAGCGTTATGAGTACGTTAAAATAAAAGTAATTATAAGACGATGTACCTGAGCTTTAAGTTCATAGTAAGAATCTTTTGTATATCAATCTTTGTAGCTAAATTTTGAATACTGTCTTAGAACTAGAACTATGGGAGAAAAATTACTTTACCTCATCAGAAGCTCCCTTTTAAATAATCAGTTTATTTACTAGCATTTTTAACATGCAACAGAAATACTTCTCACTACCTTACAAATTAAACTCCTACTTGACCAATCATTACCTGTTGAACCTGTAAGAACCAGCAGTCCATCTATGTTAGCATAATGTTAAGTAAGCCCCAAGTTTTCAAAGATAGATTTCACATACTTGCCAAAAAGTAAAATTATTAGTAAAGCTAAAAGCAATCTGGATGCAAGTCATTCTTATATACCTTATGAAAATGAAAGTTGTATTAGTTATTGTATTATGAAACTAATTAATACTAATTGTTAAACTGTTTCATTTTTCGCTAACCGCTAGTAGTTAGTAAACTGTGTATTCAGATATTTTATGTTATCTTAAAATTTTAAATTTTCATGAAATTTTGGGGTTATGACATGTGGTGTCAGAGCACAAGGTTCAAACACTAGGCCTTGATGAAGCTCAACTTGCTTATTTGAAACAATGAATTTAAATCATTTTGTTGATGTTGTTTTCTTTTAATGTTATCAATAGAGAAATTTGTTTCTAAGTTTAACAACAAGTATGGAAAGACTGGAGGAATATACGGAAGAGGAATCTCCCTATACTGAACAAGAAAATTTACAAAGAGAACCTATACAAAAAGACATAACCACTAATTCCTCATAACTTTTACAAACAGTAAAAGAATTAAAATCTGAAATGGAATCTATTAAAAAAGAAAATGAGAGGATTCCGAAAGCTCAGGGGGAGCTAAATCAGGTCCTAATAGAAAGATTTCATACTGAGGGAAGGGGTAAAAGAACTGATTCAGAAGATATAAGTTACCAACATAAGTATAAAAAGACTAAACAGACTAAAATGAAAGCAGCTCATCTTCCGAAGTATTTGGTTATCAACGTAATTTTCATTCCACTAGTGATAGTAGTGAGGATAACCACTATACTAGAAAGAGAAAATATAAACCTTATGAAGAAATTTATGGAGAGTTTAAAAAGATTAAGCTGCCAACATTTAATGGAGAAACTAAAAAGGGGGAGAAAACGGAATCCTGGTTATCTGGAATGAAGATTTACTTCCAGATTTATAACTATTCTAACTAATTAAAGGCTAGAATGACTATCTATAATCTTTCAGGGAAAGCTGATATATGGTGGCAAGATTTAAAGAGAGTGAAAGGAATAAGAGAGAAGAACATAAATTGGAGTACCTTCAAGAAGTACTTTAAAAATAAATTCTTATATGAACAGTACTATGAAGAAAGGGCTAAAGAATTCTATGAGCTAAAACTAGGTACAATGACTATGAAAGATTTGAACAATAAATTTTTAAGTCTGCTTAGGTATGTGTCATACCTTGTGGATGAAAAACCGAAGGTACAGTGGTTTCTCAGCTGTCTACCTTATCACATAAAAGATAGGATTGAGTATGACAATCCAAAAACTCTAGAAGAAGCTATGAGGAAAGCCAACTTCTGTTATGAACAGAATCGAAAAAATGAGAGTATGGCCAACTGGAAGGCCAAAAAGAATAATAATTATGATCAAAACAAGAAAGAGTTTGTGCCCAATCAGAATTCTAAAAATAATAAGGCCAGAAATTTTTCTAATAAGAATTTCCAGGGGAATAAGAATAATTCATAGAACAATCAGCACAATCAAAAGACTAAAGAGTCTGCTAATAATCATAGTAATTACATAAAAAAACTTTGAACGAAAATAACCCATAAATTTTTGGGAGTGCAATGGCCCACATTATGCCTCAGTCTGTCCTAATCAGAAAAAGACTGTCAGTAATATCCATACAATACAGGAGGAGATGAATGTCGGAGATTTAGCGAGGACTATGCCCAGGATTAATGCAGCTTTGGAAAATTGGCAAGCAGACTATCAAACTTCCATGGTGGAAATAGAAGGTAAGATAAACCAAACACCGATAGTTATTTTAATTGATCCAGGAGCTAGTTTAAGTTATATTTCACCTAATTTGGTAGAAAAATGTAAACTTCCTGTTGAAAAGTTTGTAAGTTCTTGGTTGGTTCAATTAGCTACTGGTGCAAAGAGGAAGGTAACTAGTTTTGTAAAGAATTGTGCAGTAGTTATGGATGAATTTGAAACTTTTGTAAAATTTAATGTACTACCTCTGAGTTCTTACGACATATTAATCGGTAGGGATTAGTTAGAGCAGCATAGGGTGATTTTGAATTACTATGATAAAACCTTTACTTGTATAAATAAAGATGGAAAACCAATAAGCGTAAAGGGAATCCCTAGAAAAACAACCATAAGGCAGATTTCTACTCTGCAGCTTAATAGAGCTGTTAGGAAAGGTTGTAAGGCTTATGCAGTAGTGTTAACTAATCAAGAAAATCTAAATAATATAAATAAACTAAAATTGGAGAATATACCAGTTTTAAAAGAGTATGCAAATGTATTTTCAGAAGAAATTCTGGGACTGCCTCCGAAAAGGAAAGTAAATATTACCATTGCGCTAATACTGAGTGCACTACCCAGCTCAAAGGCCCCTTATCGGATGAACATAATTGAACTTAATGAACTTAAGTCACAATTAAAAGAACTTATTAACAAGAAATAGATTCGACCCGGTGTGTCTCCCTGGGGGGCACCTGTCATCTTCGTTAAGAAAAATGACGGAAATCTATGACTTTGCATAGATTACCGTCAGTTAAATAAGATCACTGTTAAAAATAGATACCCGTTACCTCGCATAGATGATCTATTTGATCAACTACGTGGAGCCACGATGTTTTCAAAAATTTATTTACGGTCTGGATATCACCAAGTTAGGATTAAAGATGAAGACATCTTTAAAACAACTTTTAGGACTCTATATGGCCATTACGAGTTTGTCGTCATGCCATTCGGGCTTACTAATGCTCCAGTTGGTTTTATGTGTCTAATGAATAATGTAATGCATAAATATCTGGTTAAGTTTGTGGTCATATTTATCGATGACATATTAATTTATTTGAAATCTGAAGAAGAGCATAAAGAACATTTAAAATTTGTTTTGCAAGAGTTGCGAGATCATCAACTCTTTGCAAAGTTTAGTAAATGCGACTTCTTTAAAGATAAAATCCAGTACTTAGGTCATGTGGTGACTAAAGAAGGAATTTCGGTGGATCTTGAAAAGATAAAGGCAATTGAAGATTGATCAGTTCCTAAAGATGTAATTGATGTTCAATCCTTCATGGGAATTACCGGTTATTACCGGAGGTTCATTGAAGGGTTTTCGAAAATCACAAATTTGATAACCTTTTTGTAGAAGAAGGGAAGAAAATTTTATTGGAATCAGAAGTGCGAGGATAGTTTTAAAAAGTTAAAAACCTTATTAACCAGCGCACCTATTTTAAGAATAGCTTATCCAAATAAAGATTTTATAGTGTGTACCGATGCCTTCAATGATGGTTTAGACAGAGTATTGACTCAAGAAGGGCATGTTATCGCTTATGATTCTAGGAAATTAAAGATTCATGAAAAGAATTATGTAACTTATGACTTGGAATTAGCTATTGTCATACATGCTCTAAAGATGTGGCGTCATCATTTAATAGGAAGAAAATTTATTCTAATGGCAGATAACAAAGGACTAAAATATATGTTAGATCAACCTAACTTGAATGCTAGATAAGCTAGGTGGTTAGCTTTTCTAAGTGAGTATGATTTCGAAATTCAGCACATTAAAGGGAAAGAAAATAAAGTTACTGATGCATTAAGTAGAAATGCAAAGCTGAACTTTGCAGCAGTTATCAACACTTATACAACAAATCTGGAAGAACAACTTAAAGTAGGGTTACAACAAGATGAAATTTACCAAAAATTACAAGTAGAAGCAAAAGAAAATCCAACAGAAAGTTTAAGTAAAGGGTATAGCTTGAATGACAAAGGATTTTTACTGTATAAAGACAGAATGTATGTACCTAATGTACCTGAAATTTAAGTTATTAATTTTAGAAGAAATCCATAAAACTCCTTATTCAAGCCATCCGGGTTATCAGAAGACTATAACTATGTTAAGAAAAGAATATTTTTGGCTAAACATGAAGACAAAACTAGCAGAATATATCGCTAGATGTTTTGAATGTCAGCAAGTAAAAACTGAACATCAACATCCAGCTAGATTACTTCAGGAATTGCCCATTCCTAGCTGGAAATGGGAGATAATTAGTCTTGATTTTGTTACTGGACTGCCTAAAAATCAGAATTTAAATGATTCTATAATGGTAGTAGTTGACAAATTGAGTAAAGCAGCCCATTTTATACCTATAAAAACTACATATAAAGCTTCAAACATAGCTGATATCTTTTTAAAACAAATTTTTCGACTGCATCGAATACCAAAAGTTATAATCTCAGATCGAGACCCTAAATTTACAGGTAACTTTTGGAAATCTTTGTTTAAAGGATTAAATACTACACTAAATTTTAGTACTTCGTTCCATCCTCAAACTAATGAACAGATTGAAAGAGTAAATCAAGTACTGGAAGATTTACTAAGAATGTATGTAAAGGATCAGCCTGGTAAATGGGAAGATTATTTATATCTAGTAGAATTTGCTTACAATAATAATTATGAGGCTTCAGCCAGATTTAGTCCTTTCGAAATTTTGTATGGAAGAAAATGTAACACTCATATCTCTTGGAGTAACCTAGTGGACAGGTTAGTATTAGATCCTGAACTGTTGAAAGAAATGGAAGAAACTGTAAAGGAGGTACAAGGTAATCTGAAAATTGTGCAAGATCGACAAAAAAGTCAAGCAGACCTTAAAAGAACTCCAAAAGAGTTTCAGGTAGGTGAACATGTGTTCATTAAGGTGAGACCCAAAAAGAGCTCTCTAAGGTTGGGTAATTGTGCAAAACTAGCACCTTGTTACTGTGGTCCTTTTGAAATACTGTCCAGGATTGGACAGGGATCCTATCAGTTACCCTTACCACCGAATTTAAGAGTTCACAATTTTTTTCACATTTCTGTACTAAAGAAATATGTTCATGATGCTACTCATGTCGTTAACTAGAATGATGTATAGGTGGAACCCAAAGGAGATTTTCTGGTGGAACTAGATTGTATCCTCGAGCGGAGGGAGATCACACTTCGGAACCGCACCATTGGTTAGGTGAAGGTGCAGTGGAAGCACCTTAGTCCAGAGGAAGCCACCTGGGAATTGGAAAGTCATATGCGAGATGCATATTTAATTCTGTTCTAGGGGAATTCTGAGGATGAGGAATAAATAGCATCGAGGGCGATGTTATAATTTAAGAGGGTGTGTATGTCACATGCCCCAATTTTGCAAAAACAATTTTATATTATTTGAGGAACATTATGTTAAATTTTATGCTAAGTTGTAATTAATGACCAGTGGGGTCAAGAATATTTATTGTAAATTTAGGATATTTTATTTATAAATAAATAAATAAGGAGACAATAGATTAGGAGAGTTGTTAAAAGAGTGTTTAGTGGTCAAATTGGTGGAGGAGACTGGGTGGAGAGAAAACAGACATGTGGAAACATCCTCAAACCACTTCCATTTGTTGCAAGTGGCAACCTCTCTACATTTGTGGTCATGATTCCCCAAGAAAGTGGAATCAGAGCAAGTGACTCAATTAATGAAAACTAACCTAGAAGACCTAGGCATCTTTATAAAATTTCCCATTGAAGAGAGCTGAGGCTGCTCATTCTAGAGAAGTGATCATTCAAGGTGAATGAATGTACTTTAGAGAAATTCAATGAAGGGGAATCTGGAAAGTGTTTGAGGGGATAACTGCTGATTAATCTAGTTGCAACTTTTATGCTAAAGATCATACTGCTAAGAGAAAAGTGTTTTACTGAGGTATTGAAGTAATTAGATTGACAGAGGGACTATAGTTGCATTCTCCACCCAGTTCTTAGGCAAGAAGACTAGGAACAGGGTCAGGGGTCTTGAGGAGGTGTTGTTTGAGCGCTCTCCAGAATTTTGGTATGGAGGAATGGCCTCTTAAAGCTGTTTTCATCTTGTCCTCAACAGGTTCTATGTTATTTTATTTTACTATTTTAGTTAAATAAATCTTAGTTTATCTACTATATGAATGTTAAAAGTTCAGAGTTTGTGAAATGTTAGATTTAATATTCTTATTAGATTGTTATAGAAATGAAATTGGTTTAGAGAATAGTGAAATAGAAAGAAAAGAAATTTCTAAGCTGTGTATTTCCACACCTAGAAACCAGGTCGTACTCTAGCATAGTTAAAATGCTTTAAGTAAATGAAAGAATTCTTAAAAGAATGAAAATAGTAGATAGGATTTTGTATCTGTAGATAGCAGAGTAAAATTTTATTCCAATGTTTAAAATGCAATGAAAAAGCAGTGTTATGGTTTGTTTATGTTTAATGTTTTACTTGGTGTAACTAAATGGAAATGCAGGAAAAGAAATAGCAAACTACACTAGTGTTACAGTAATAGTGTACTGATACGAATAAACGTTTATAGGAGATAATAACTAAGTATATAAACAAGTTATTAACCAAACAATACTTCTTTTAAACTATTAACTTAATCTTAAAACTATTACTTAATAAAAATTAGATTTGGGTTACGTTTATAAACCCTTTATTTATAAAAAAAAGTAATAATAAACAGAGTTCTAGAGTTAACCTTCTATTTTCTACAGAGCTCTAAATAATTACAAATTTCAGAGTAGTAAATAAAGATAAATGTATCATAAATAATAAACGGATTAACTAAGAATTATACATTATTATACATTATAAAATTTAAAAACCAGACAGGTTTATGATCCGGAAACAAGATCTTTGCTACTCTATGACGTTAACATGAATTGCATAAAGAGCATGAACGAAGCTTACAAATCCATACGAAGAGAACCAAACAGCATAGACAATACACATATAAAGACAACAAGTTGATAACGGAGTTCGTCCAGGATGGACTACGTCTCCGGGCCTGCTTCTCAATAGGAGGGTCGATCTATAATCTCAGCATAAGGAAAAATACATGGCAATGATACAATGATACCTTGGCGACAATGGCCAGGAAGAGAACCACTACCCAAAGCACAACAAGATTGCTTCCAGCAACTCCGAAGCCTGAAGACAGTGTAAAACGAGTATAAACACTCATACCTTCCTCCTGCAGAGCTACACAATCTCCCTTCTCTCCTTTAGCTACAAAGTCTCCAATCCAAAGCATGAGTGGGAAATGGCAAATGAATGGGTTTATATAGCTTGAGAAGACCCCCTTCACATGTTTCTCATGAATTCTTAGTTACAACAAATTTGCCTACTTGGGCATATGGTTGGAAACCTCCAAGTTGGTTAGGCTCTTAAATTCCAACCATCCATTTAATATTCCAACCATACAGTTGGTTATAGTTTAAAACTATACCAATTATAGGTAAAAACACATTACATATGTTATAAGGTTTTAAAAACCTACTTTTTAAAAGCCATAACCAACGAACCCACTTTAAAAGTCATAACAAAAGTGTTAAATGACACATGTGTTTAAAGAGTGGCCATAACCAATTCGAACCCCTTTAAAAGTCGTAACTAAAGTGTTAAATGGCACGTGTTTAAAGAGTGGGCAAGTCCCACATGGTGGCCCCTTCATGTGTTAAGGCGCGTTAATGGGGTGGCATGTAATAAATTTGTTATCAAACGTGACCATGTGTTGTTTTATGTGCTAGCACAGGCTCCACGTGCTACAGCGCCCAACGGAGCTCCTGGTCATCATGTTGAAGTGGAGAACCAGGGGTCGGGGCTAACCCCAGCCCCTTCTGGCGCCAATAAACCTTTAAATAACTTTTTCCCCATAGCTTATACAACAAGAACCTTGTGGCCCAATGGTAAGGTGGAGCACTAATACAAGAGAGGTCATGGGGTCAAACCCCATGGAGACCATAATTTTTTCCTTAGAAATATTGGCTAATCCCATGCTGCCACGTGGCGGCCTGGGATTGGTCCACCTCACGCCCAATCAACGTCCAATCACCTGCCCAATCACTAACCGTACTGCCATGTGTCACCTTGTGATTGGTTTGTACACCTGCCATGTCACCTTGTCTGTACCGTACAGATTCCACGTGTCACCCTGCCAGTGGTTCCATGTGGCACCTCCATTTTGTCAAATTTGTCTGTTTCACCAATACAACAGAATGCGATAACTTTCTCATACGAAGTCTGTTTGAGGTGAAACGAACGTCGTTGGAATTGTCTCGATGAGCCCTTCGATCTGGTGCTAGTTTTGTTGATATTGGAGGACTTAAAAAAAATTTCCTTCTTGGATCCTCCTGGATCATTCCTCCCCACTGAGAAGCTTTTGGCCTCCAAAAGCCTTTACTAATCAACAGATAGGTGAGGGAATTGCTCCCTCACTTTCTCCTTCTTGATCCACTTGGCTTTGCTTGGATGAGTGCCTCTGATGCCCACTCGAAGATAATCAACATCACCTCTGCGAGAAGTCCTTGTCCTTCTGTCCAATATGACATCTTCCTTTAGCTCATCCATGTACTCAGGAGCAAATTCATCAACTGATGGCAATGAGACATTCTCCCTTTCATCCATGATCATGGGAGGCTCATAGAGTTTCAAGTTCTCCACATTCATCGCTGAGTAGATCTGCATGTATGGCGGTAGCTCTAAGTGAAAAGCATTCGTCCCAATCTTCTCCAAGATGGTGAAGGGACCATATCTAATAGGCTTGAGCTTCTTGCCTTCTCCTTTCATCCTCTCCTTGCTAATGTGAAGCCACACTTGATCTCCCACCTGAAACTGATGATCAACTCTATGCTTGTCATGGCGAGCCTTGTACTGGGCTTGACTCTTCTCCAACTGCGCTTGCACTGCTTGATGTACCTGTTGAACTCTCTGAATGAACCTACAGGCCTTGTCTTCATCCTTGGAAGCGCTTGAATCAACCTCTCTCCCATAAGTCAAGTCCAATGGAGTATTTGGCAAGTACCCAAAGCATGTCTCAAATGGCGAGCTCTAAGTGGAAGAGTGCATAGCCCTGTTGTAGGCATGCTGCACATACTAGATCTGTTCATCCCATAATTTAGGATGCTTATTGCAATAGCCTCGAAGCAAATGGACAACTGTTCTGTTGACTACCTCTGTCTGTCCGTTGGTCTGTGGATGGAAAGCGGTGCTCCTCTTCAGCTTGGTGTCCATCATACACCATAATTTTGTCCAAAACTCTCCAAGGAATCGGGAGTCCCAATCCGAGATAATGGACATAGGGAGTCCAAAGTGAACCCATACATGCTGAAAGAAAAGAGAAGCAGCCTGCTCTGCAGTGACCTACTTTTTACATGGCATAAGAATACACATCTTGCTAAACCTATCCATGACCACATACAAGTAGTCATGACCCCTCCTAGACATAGGCAAACCCCCCACAAAATCCATGGAAATGCTTTCCCAAGGATAGGAAGGAACAGGAAGTGGTGAGTACAGCCCCAATTTTCTATTAGTGGGCTTACAAGTAGAGCACATCACACACCCCTTTACATATTTTGTTACAATGTGTTTCATGCGAGGCCAATACACAAGTCTTTGCAAATGAGCCAAAGTCTTACCTACCCCAAAATGCCCAGATACAAGAGAAGTATGAGCTTCTCGTATTACATGGACTCTGATAGGAACACATAACTTTCCCAAATGATAGAGAAACTTTCCCTGCAAATAGTAGTCTTCCACCTGTGCGTCATTGGTTAGCTTCTCATAAATCTCCTTGAAATCATCATCAGTAGCATACTGCTCAATATAACTTTCATGGGATAAAGAAGCATTTTTCAAGACAATAGATGCAACAATAGGAGGTCTATAAAGCATATATGCCACTTTGTTACTAGTACCCTTCTTGTACTTGATAACTGCAGACAACCTGTACATGCCCACAGTAGGAAGAGGGGCATCCTGCTGGAGATGAATCTCATGTTGAATCTTCCCTTTGGGAGGCAAACCTGTAGGTTCCTGAAATATTTCATCATAGTTAGCCACAATATCAATTGTTAGAATATAATCCGCCAGGATTATATATTGTAAATAAATAAACTTAATAGGAATATGAATAGTTGCATAGGAAGGTGAAAAGGTTGGTTCTCAAACGCCACATGAAATCTATAAATATATGATATGTCAATGGAATATATTGAATCGGGATTTATACCTAACAAGTGGTATCAGGGCGCTGCCATAACTCCTGCCTGTTGCCAGTCTGCTCATTCATCTGCCCTTTCCTCAGTCTGCAGATTGCATGCATTAGTGCATGCACTGGCTTCTCTAACGCTCCGCTCAACCCCATCCATCCTCTGCGTGATGTGATAATCCCTATGATAGTCCCAGCCTTAACTCTTGCATGCTTAGCCATGGCATTTTCCCATCTTGTTCACCATCTTGTTGTGTTTTTTTTGTGAAGAATACAGAAACCCTAAGAGACGTGACCTTCTGTTGAGTTTTTTGTGAAGGAATAAATACCTAACCCTAAGTTGAATTTCCCCACCGTTCACTGCTGATAAAATGTGACCCATTTTGTTCAAAAGATCGTGAAGCACTAAGCCTAAGATTGCATATTGAAGAGGATATATGCTGCGCGAAGATTCCTCCGTAAGTATGACGCTGCCTTGCATCTCGAGTTGATCTCCAATTCCAATCTGTGAAGGGGATGTTGTCGTTACCGGAGTTTCGATGGAGAGCGTTGTGCTGCTCGAAGCGGCATCTCTGGTCATTCTATGTGATGATTTGAATGCAGGATCTCTTTTCTTACGGTTTTGAAACCAATAATCCACGGATATTAAGCTGTTATAATTGCCTTTTTTTTAATTACAGTCGGGAGGGAGGATTATCAAATAATGTCGCGTTGTTTTGTAAAGGTGCCTTCAAGAGAGGGAAATGAAAGGCCCTTTCATCAAGCGATTCTTTGAATGGAGAAAGGGCGACCTCTTCTCCAATGCATAAAAGATGACTGCGATTTCTGCGAGCTACAAACCATATTCAGTGATACATTCCACATTTGTGTTAAGACTGCTGTCGATTTGAGACTGCATTGAGTTTATATCTGCGTTGAGACTACTGAAGACTGCTGCGTGACTGCTAGAGAGTGCTACGATTTTTTGCTGTGTATTTGCTGCTGTTGTGACCGAGTTGAAGATTGACATTATCCAAATGCTTGAAGACTGAGCCTGTGCCTGCTGCGTTGTACGTGGAGCTGTGCTCTCATACTGCGTGGAGGCCTATGAATGTTGTGCGTGGAGTTGTGCTCTCATATTACGTGGAGCTGTGAATGTTGTGCGTGGAGGAACGTGATTGCGTGCGTATACCTTACGTTGAAGAGCAGCGTGGAGTACTAATTCAAGGAGCTGCGTGGAGTGCTGCGACCTCAGTTATATGCGTTGAAGACTGAGTGACTCCATTCAAGAGCGTGGAGGAGAGCGTGTTATCGGGTCGTAATTTTCAGAGTTTCAAGAGGCATTTGTGTCCAAACTGTTGACTGGTGCTTTCAATGAGAGCTGCGACCTACATTTGATCGTGAAGATGCGTTGAAGACTCTTGTTCTTTAATCTTTAATTAATCCTGCCCTTGTCTTACGTTACAGCCTTTGAGTGCCATTTCAGAGGGATTCTTCTACATAAATATAATGGTATAAATATAAATAACATCTCTGGTGGAGTGAGAGAGCCGTATTGAGAAGAATTGATTATTTTCTGTGTAAAAGAAGAGGCCTTAAACCAGTTTTTTAAGCTCTGGATTAGCTTTTTTAACTCTTGAAAGTATAACAGGCATAAAAGGATATAGACAAATTCCTGACTATTTCGCTTTCTCTATATAGTAGGCTTGCTTGCGGTATCAAAAAGGTTTAAATAGTATTATCCACAGTCTTTGTTATTTTTGTCAGATAAATAATGTATGCTACAAGTCTGAAGCTATTGTATTGAAGAAGCATGTGTACTTGCATTATATTCACCTTGGCAGAGACTGTAGACCTGTAAGGTTATTGTTTTTCTATTTCTCTTTGTAAATTACACTAACAGTTGTAAAGATGCAATCTATAGCATCTAGAGTTGGTGCCACTCTCACTGGCAAGAGAGGCAGAGGAAGAAGAAACTTCAAAGGCAGAGGGGGCAAAAACAACTTCAGCAAAATATTAGATTTGCAGTGCAAGCGTTGTGGAAAGACTGGGCACACATCAGATCAGTGTTGGGCTTCGTGGGACTCCATCAAAGACAAGCATAACCAGAAGAAATATGACAATAAAAACCAAGATGCTAGTAAATTTTCTGATTCTTGTATTGTTGCACATTGTAATCTTCGAATTAATGAAATGACTTCACTTTCTTCTTACAAAGATTGTTGGATGCTTGATACTAGTGCAACATCACACATGACAT
>LPNX010978907.1:400764-434025 GCA_001517045.1 Pseudotsuga menziesii | reverse complement strand
ATCTCAGAAAAAATATGTTGGAGAACTACTAAACAAATTTTGCATGACAGAATGCAACCCTATATCTACTCCAATGGAACAAAAAATGAAGCTCACATCAACCGAAGGAAAAGAATTTGAGGATGCGACCAAGTATCGACAACTTGTAGGAAGCCTTATATATCTTACAACAACTAGACCAGATATTTCTTATGTTGTTGGCATACTTTCAAGGTTCATGCATAAACCTTGTGAAGGACACTGGTCAGCTGCAAAAAGAGTTCTAATATACTTGAAGGGAACTCAAGACGTTGGACTCAAGTACTCTAAAGTGGATGACTTCAAACTTATTGGGTACTCAAACTCAGATTTTGATGGCGATAAGGAGACAAGAGTATCAACTTTTGGATACACTATGAGTCTTGGATCAGCAGCTGTCTCATGGAGATCACGCAAACAGTCAGTTCTAGTAGATTCAACAATAGAAGCAGAATATGTGGTTGCAGCTGAAGCAACAAAAGAAATAGTATGGCTCGGGAAGATACTTGAAGATTTGCAAGAAAAACAAGAGGACTCCACACCATTGTTGATCGACGATACTTCTGCAATCAAGCTGGCTAAGAATCCTAGATTCCATGATCGAACCAAACACATCAACACAAAGTATCATTTGATTCGACATCATGTAGAGGCCAAGACAGTCCATCTTCAACATTGTTCCACAAATGATCAAGTTGCAGACATCTTCACCAAAGCGCTTGGACGAGAAAAGTTTGAAAGATTCAGAACCATGCTCGGACTTACAAACACCCCTTCGGATTAAGAGGGAGATTGTTAGAATATAATCCGCCGGGATTATATATTGTAAATAAATAAATAAATAGGAATATGAATAGTTGCATAGGAAGGTGAAAAGGCTGGTTCTCAACCACCACATGAAATGTATAAATATATGATATGTCAATGGAATAGATTGAATCGGGAGTTATACCTAACATCAATCATATCCTTTTTATGAGAAGGATCACAACCTTTGAAAGCATCGGACGCTTCAGCATCTTTTGCTCTCATAACCATGAGCATGTATCTCTTATTAGTGTTGATGAGTCTCATCATCTGTCCTGCACTAACAAGAGTGGTGCTAGCCTTCATACTGTGAGATGGTACTTGTTCTCATGACGGAAGAATATTGCTTGTCGATCATACAAGTATGGGCTTCCCAATACAATACTGCAGATGTCAAGAGGAACAACATCTAAGTCCACCTCATCGATCAGCTTTGAAGCAATAGCAAACCTTAACCTGCATTGCTTAGTCACTTGTAGCTTAGCATTATCACATACCCATCCAAGAGGATAAGGCTTGGGGTGAGGTTTAGTCTGTATGCCCAACTTCTTAACAACTGATTCTGAGATCAAATTTACTTGAGAACCCGGATCAAATAATGTTTCAATCTTTGTATGCTTAGACACAACCCTGATGTGAAACAACTCACTTCTTCTTTTATCATTTTCTTTAGAAACATGAGTAGAAATTGAACCAGTATGAGGAGTTTTGTTACCTTGCATTCCCACGGCTATAATCATGGTTTCGTCACCTGAGTCGGAACCCAAATCTCGTTGCGTTGTTGCAACGGTCTTTTTCTTCTTTTTGCTTCCATAATGCTTTGGACTCTGTTCAGGATGCAACTTCCAACAACTTTCTTCATCATTCCCATCAGTGTCACAATGGTTGCAATGGAGCTTTCCTCCTTCCTTCTTGGCAGTAGCTGTCTTCTTGCTCTTGTCTTTTTTCTCGAACTTATGGTTGTTGTTGTGCTTGAAAGGCTTCTTCTGATGGTCTTCTTGCAAATGATTCCCCCTACTCTCAATATGAGTAGCCTGAACACTTGCTTCATCCACACTAGTAGGATTCAACAACAGCAAAGTATGGCGTAGATAATGATGAAGAGCACCAATGTACTTCAAAAGAGTGTCAGGAGAATCTAAAGAAATATTCAACTCTAGAGCTTTCTTTCTAAATTCTTCAGTAAAATTCTGAACACTCTGACCCTTGCCTTGTCTAAAACTTTGCCAATCCATCATAGCCTTTTGAACATAACCCAATGGATAAAATTACTTACGTAAAGCAGAAATGAAAGCAGACCACGATGAGAGAAGATTACCCATTTGTTTGCTACCTTGCTGAAGCTTACTTTCCCACCATACAAGTGCAGTGCCTATCAGCCGAAGTGAAGCCAACTGAATCTTCACATCTTCTTCTTTGATCTGCTGGACTCGGCAATAGACCTCAATTTGCCTTATCCAATTGTTCAACTTCTCTACATTCGATTCCCCATTGAACATGGGCAAATCAAACTTCACATTGAGCTTCAATAAGGGCTTCTTTTGAGGCTCTTTGTGAGGAACCTTGGAATGTTGAGAATGAGATGAGGAAGAAGCACTTGAGCTTGTGCTTGAAGCTGAAGGTGAAGAGGGAGGCTCAGGAGGCTCTTCGCCACCTCCTCTGTGGTTAACTGAAGTGTTGCCTTCGTCCTTCACTTCTTTATCTTCCTTCTTTACTTCACTTCATTTTCTTTCTTTTGCCATGCGTTCTTCATAGTCTGCAAACAACTTGTCTACCTTGTCGGCCATCATGTAGAAGACCTTGTGAAAGTTTGCCTCCATCTCGGTGCGGGCATCATTAGCATCCATCTTCTTCCTTCGGTGTGCACGTCCGATCTCAGAATTGTAAGGATCTAATGTACCCTCACCAGCTTGCAATTTATAGCCCTCGTGAGCATCCACACTCACAATCCAACGTCAAGTAGTCCTGCTCTGACACCACATGATCCAGAAACAAGATCTTTGCTACTCTATGACGTTAACATGAATTGCATAAAGAGCATGAACGAATCTCACAAATCCATACGAAGAGAACCAAACAGCATAGACAATACACATATAAAGACAACAAGTTGATAACAGAGTTCGTCCAGGATGGACTACGTCTCCGGGCCTGCTTATCAATAGTAGGGCCGATCTATAATATCAGCATAAGGAAAAATACATGGCACTGATACAATGATACCTTGGAGACAATGGCCAGGAAGAGAACCGCTACCCAAAGCACAACAAGACTGCTTCCAGCAACTTCGAAGCCTGAAGACGGTGTAAAACGAGTATAAACACTCATACCTTCCTCCTGCAGAGCTACGCAATCTCCCTTCTCTCCTTTAGCTACAAAGTCTACACTCCAAAGCATGAGTGGGAAATGGCAAATGAATGGGTTTATATAGCTTGAGAAGACCCCCTTCATATGTTTCTCATGAATTCTTAGTTACAACAAATTTGCCTACTTAGGCATATGGTTGGAAACCTCCAAGTTAGTTAGGCTCTTAAATTCCAACCATCCATTTAATATTCCAACCATATAGTTGGTTATAGTTTAAAACTATACCAATTATAGGTTAAAACACATTACATATGTTATAAGGTTTTAAAAACCTACTTTTTAAAAGCCATAACCAACCAACCCACTTTAAAAGTCATAACAAAAGTGTTAAATGACACATGTGTTTAAAGAGTGGCCATAACCAATTCGAACCCCTTTAAAAGTCATAACTAAAGTGTTAAATGACACGTGTTTAAAGAGTGGGCAAGTCCCACGTGGTGGCCCCTTCATGTGTTAAGGCGTGTTAATGGAGTGGCATGTAATAAATTTGTTATCAAACGTGACCATGTGTTGTTTTATGTGCTGGCGTAGGCTCCACGTGCTACAGTGCCCAACGGAGCTCCTAGTCATCACGTTGAAGGGGAGAACCAGGGGTTGGGGCTAACCCCGGCCCCTTCTGGCGCCAATAAACCTTTAAATAAATTTTTCCCCATAGCTTATACAACAAGCACCTTCTGGCCCAATGGTAAGGCGGAGCGCTAATACAAGAGAGGTCACGGGGTCGAACCCCGTGGAGTCCATAATTTTTGCCTTAGACATATTGGCCAATCCCATGCTGCCACGTGGCGGCCTGTGATTGGTCCACCTCACGCCCAATCAGCGTCCAATCACTTGCCCAGTCACTGACCGTACTGCCATGTGTCACCTTGTGATTGGTTTGTACACCTGCCATGTCACCTTGTCTATACCGTACGGATGCCACGTGTCACCCTGCCAGTGGTGCCACGTGGCACCTCCATTTTGTCAAATTTGCCTGTTTCACCAATACAACAGAACGCGATAACTTTCTCATACGAAGTCTATTTGAGGTGAAACGTACACCGTTGGAATCGTCTCGACGAGCCCTTCGATCTGGTGCTAGTTTTGCTGAGATTGGAGGACTTAAAAAATTTTGCCTTCTTGAATCCTCCTGGATCAATTTATACCTGTGAAAACCTAAGGGTCGAAACCCCTTGATTAATCTATTTATTTACAAATTAACTTGTAATAAGCTTTTAACCAGTTACAATATTAACTATGTAACAAAATTTATAAGAATGCTAAAATCCATGTTTTAAACTTCCACAGTTTTTACCTGAAAGTAAATAGCTTTCATAATTCTTTTAAACAGTAAAATAAACCCAATATTTACAAGATTAACTAAACCATTGCAAAAACGAGAGAGAGCTCAAAGATTGACGAAGTCTTTCTTTTAAATAAAAACCAATTGCATTACATTGTTGAGTCGCAAGGCTAAATCTTAACAAAAAAAAAACAAAATACATATCATGGCTCAAAGGTCGGTATTACCCAGCATAACAGCAAGGGTTTGTAAGTAAAACTAGAAAGCAGCATTTTAAAACTTCTAACTAACGAAGAAACTGAAAACAGGCTTCCAAGCACTATATTTTTCCTTCCAACAACCTGCATCGCAAGTAGGGAAAAACCCACTTTGAAAGCAGGGCTTACTAGTTGGGGTTACGAGTCCACTGCAACCGGCAGTTGTAATTCTTTTCCATTGAAGGTTAAGCCGTTGCAGGTTCCTGCAAAGAGAACAAGACCGAGCTTTACAGTAAGTCTCAACTCACAAAATAAAAACCCTAACTATGATAATAACTTAACAAAAGAGAATTCATAACGAAGAATTGAGTTTATCTTTACCTGCAAGTAAGAAGAGTAATCAAGCAGTGAAGGAGCTGTCACCAGCTCAAGAAAATTACACAAAGAAGTATTCAAACCCCTACGCCGACCTTGGAGTGGAGACAACATCAACAATCTTAAACTTCACAAAGCCGTGAGGAGTTACAAGAAAGACAGAGCTGAAACCATGGACAGGCCGCGAGCCAAACTCAAAAACTAATAACCAATCGTACTGTAAAGATTACAAACAAGAATATTCGAGAACTTAAGATTGAATAATGAGACCACATAGTAGCAAACACAAGCTACAGAGCAAGCAAGCAGAGGAACAACCTCTCATGGCTGCCAAGAAAACTACATAGAGCAGCCTGCAAGCCAACGAAACCCTCGAAGACAAATGACAGGTGAATAGGGTTTCATGTCTTTTAAGTCGTCAATGCATGGATGAGAGCAGAGCACGTGCCCTCCAGATCTTTTAAACCACGCAAGGGTCTTGTCTATAGTCATCTGCGTTTTCAATTATCAACATATTATTGCCATGATCAATTCAATGCTATGAAATCGACTATAGAATGTAAATATATATATTCATTATTGAAAACATAAAACCATATCATTGTAATCAATAGTACCAAGGGTTGTGATAATTGTTAATGGTGACTCTATGTCGTTGACCATAGAGTAAGGATGTAAGAACCTTGCCATTGAAACAATCCCAAGGTCGACTATAGTATAAACATTTCTAAATAATGATTTGTATGTTTACTATGCAAATCAACTTTGAAATAATTACATATTATTTGAAGCACAAACCATATCCTTTGCAATCGATGGTTTAAGGTCAGTTATAATTGCTAATAACTAATATATGTCATTTGACTATAGAGTAAAGGTATTTAAACCATGTGAAATAAACAATCACGAGGCTCGACCATAGTGTAAACTTTTACAAATAATGTTTTGTATGCTCAACTTGCCAATGACAATAATAATGAATCTTATCATTATTTACAAAGTCAACTTTTTATTGTTTGTACTTACTTGGTTCTAGCATAGTATAGGCTTCTTTGTTTATAATGTTTCACTTGATATAAACCTTAGGTTAGAAGTTTTAGGTAGTAAAATCTACCATAGTAGTTATTATAAACTACAATCTATTATAATGAGGCAGCATTATAATAGTGATTTTACTATTGTGTAAACCATGCATAAGGTTTATAAATTATAGGAATAACATTGATAATGTATTTAGCTAGGATTTCGACTTTATAAAAGTGGTGGTAGGTAGTATTCCATCTTAAAATGATGTATCTAGTTACAAGAACCAAATTTATAATATGTCATGGAAATTTCCAGGTAGTAAGACTTCCACAGGATGCGAGTAACAATTACAATGGTACATTATAAAATAAGGTGTTATTGTATATAGTTACAATAATACATACAACAAAGCAATAATTTAAGTACTGAAGTTTATAACTTGATGTTTAGTATAATTACATACAAACAATAGGTTAATAAATTCCATGGCTAGCAAGAAAGAGACAAAATAAATACATGTACTCTATTGGGAATCCTTACCTTTGAGATTGATAGGAGTACTTTCATGAATAAAAGACAGTACACTTAAACATAACATTAGCGTTATGAGTACGTTAAAATAGAAGTAATTATAGGACAAAGTACGTGAGCTCTAAGTTCACAGTAAGGATCTTTTTGTACATCTATATTTGTAGCTAAACTTTGAATACTGTCTTAGAACCAGAATTATGGAAGAAAAATTACTTTACCTCATCAGAAGCTCGCTTTTAAATAATCAGTTTATTTACTAGCATTTTTAACATGCAACAGAAATACTTCTCGCTACCTTACAAATTAAACTCCTACTTGACCGATCATTACCTGTTGAACCTGTAAGAACTAGCAGTCCATCTGCGTTAGCATAATGCTAAGTAAGCCCCAAGTTTTCAAAGATAAATTTCACCTACTTGCCAAAAAGTAAAGTTATTAGTAAAGCTAAAAACAATCTGGATGCAAGTCATTATTATATACCTTATAAAAATGAAAGTTGTATTAGTTATTGTATTATAAAACTAATTAATACTAATTGTTAAACTGTTTCATTTTCCGCTAGCCGCTAGTAGTTAGTAAACTGCGTATTCAGACATTTTATGTTTTCTTAAAAAATTTAAATTTTCATGAAATTTTAAGGTTATGACACATCCACCATGAGTACGGTCAGTATCTTAGTCATACGAGACCTTTAAGAACGCGGTATGCCTTCCCCCACCCCTCATAGGTATTCGAACCTGCGCTTCTGTTGAGACAATCATCAAACCTCAATGTTTTTTCTACTCTCAACCCCATGGAGTTTACATATGTAATACGGTAGTTGAAGATATGTTGTTGGATGAGATTAGTAGGCCTTTTGGATGTCTTGATGGAGACCTAGGAACCAACCTTGGCGGGGGGGTGCGGGGGGGGGAATGACCCACGAAGGATTCATCTTGTTGAGCAATATCTTATCATGTTCATTCATAAATAAGGGTTTTTAATTGTGAAAAATAATGTCAATATATTGCAGGTATTAGAGGGGTGAGAAGTAGCATCTAAGGGGTTTATAAGTATTGGGGGATAAAAAAATGGGTTTCTTGTAAAAGCAAGGAATATACTCTAAAAATAGGGTTTTTTAACTTAGAAATTTTTATTGGAAAGTGGCTCAACAATAAGATTTTTGTAGGTAATTATCAATATATAGTGAAATTAAAGGTATGCTTCAATATCCGGTGAACAAACATGCTATGACATGGTTTCATTGAGTGAAGACCCCATAAAATGACCCTACAAATCCTTGTGTACTTCACAGTGATAGTTCTACTTACCACTACGTAGATCATTCTTCTATACGGATACTAAAGCTTGGCCTGGCTTATGGTTTTCATCTCAGTTGTCCGATATAGCGGTCGCCTCAGCAAACTCGTAGTGCGGTAGATGTGGGTAGATGGGGTTTCCACATATAGAATGAGAAAAAAACCCACTCCATGGGCATATAGTCTTTTGCTATTGGAGATGGATAAAGATGGTAGCGTGTGCAAATTACAACCTATGGCCTCTCCATCAGACATTAATTAGCTTTTTTCGTTTGTGATAACACATTTAGTTCATCAAAACATAGTATTTGCTCTATGTCATAGATGCCTGCAGTAACAGCCCATTAAATCTTCCTGTTCTTCTGCGCTAGTGCAGAGAAGGTAATGGCAAGGCATTTCTTTGTACGCAGAAGTGGAACTCAACTTATATAGAAGAGGACATAGCTCCTTGCCTGGTCGGCAGGCTTTTAGTTCAGCTTCCCCTGACTCTGCCTTCTCTGCAACAAATAGGGGTGAACATGCTGTTGGTGTCAAGAACTTAGTGTGAACCAGGGCAGTGCCATGGTAGGCCTCCACTTCCCCTGCCCTGTCTACATTGTGTAGGATGGATACGCCACTATTTTTCCTAATATCTTCTTCAGGTTTATCGTGCTCTCCAGCTCCCAATCAAATTTCCTTCCATCATAAGCATCTGCATTCTCTTTCTTATCATCTTTCTTTTTATTTTTATGGCCCTCGTCCTCTTCCCACCTCCATTGTTGTTGCACAGCGGCGTAGGAATAAACTGACGAATGCCAGACAAGTTTCGGCATGTGCCAGCCAAAACCAATTAACACAAACGGATATACAGAGCAATGTTGTCATATGGAAGGAGACAATCATTGCAGATGCAAAAAAGGGCTTCTGGGACAAAGCACTGAGGATGTATTATCAAATGCAACGCGAAGGCATAAACCCCGACAAGTTTGTATTTCTTTCAGTAATCAAAGCATGCGGAAGCCAATCAGATCTCCAAACGGGCAGAAAGATTCACGAAGATATTATCGCAAGGGGGTTTGAGTCGGATGTTATTGTGGGTACTGCACTTGTGTCAATGTATACAAAATGCGGGAGTTTAGAGAATGCACGCCAAGTGTTTGAAGGAATGCCTAACCGAGATATTGTGTCATGGAATGCCATTATTGCTGGTTATTCCCAGAATGGTGAACCCTACGAAGCCTTAGCATTCTTTAGTAAAATGCAGGTCCAGGGTATAAAACCCAATTCAAGCACCATGGTTAGTATTCTGCCTGTATGTGCCCATTTATTGGCCCTGGAACAAGGTAAGCAACTCCACGGTTATGCAATAAGAAGTGGATTTGAATCTGATGTTCTTGTGGCCAATGGGCTTGTAAATATGTATGCCAAATGTGGGAATCTTAACACTGCTAACAAATTATTTGAAAGAATGGCTAAACGAGATGTTGCATCATGGAATGCCGTTATTGGTGGTTATTTTCAGAATGGCCAAACGGATGAAGCCTTGGCATTCTTCAATAAAATGCAAGTCCAATGCGTACAACCCAACTCAATCACTATGGTTAGTGTTCTGCCTGCGTGTACCCATTTATTGGCTCTGGAACAAGGGAAGCAAATCCATGGCTACACAATTAGAGGTGGGTTTGAATCTAATGATGCAGTGGGCAATGCGCTTGTAAACATGTATGCCAAATGTGGGAAGGTTAACATTGCACACAAATTGTTTAAAAAAATGTCTAAACAAAATGCTTTGTCATGGAATGCAATAATTTCTGGTTATTCCCAGCATGACCATCCTCATGAAGCCTTGGCATTCTTCATTGAAATGCAAGCCCAGGGTATAAAACCTGACTCATTCTCCATAGTTAGTGTTCTGCCTGCATGTGCCCATTTCTTGGCTCTCGAACAAGGTAAGCAGATCCATGGCTATGCAATACGAAATGGATTTGAATCTAATGTTGTTGTGGGCACTGGGCTTATAGATATTTATGCAAAATGTGGGAATCTTCACATGGCCTACAAATTGTTTGAAAGAATGCCTGAACAAGATGTGGTGTCATGGACTACAATGATTCTGGCATATGGGATTCATGGACATGGTGAGCATGCTCTTGCTCTTTTTTCCAAAATGCAACAGACAGGTACAAAGCTGGATCATATTACTTTCACTGCTATTTTGACTGCCTGCTCTCATGCAGGGTTGGTCGACCAGGGCTTGCAATACTTTCAGTGCATGAAGTCGGATTATGGTCTTGCACCTAAGCTGGAGCATTATGCATGCTTGGTTGACCTTCTTGGGCGTGCAGGGCGTCTAGATGAAGCGCATGACATTATCGAAAAGATGCCATTCGAGCCCGACGCAAATGTGTGGGGAGCCTTGCTTGGAGCCTCCAGAATTCACTGCAATATTGAGCTTGGAGAACAGGCAGCAAAACATCTTTTTGAATTAGAACCAAACAATGCTGGATATTATGTATTGTTGTCAAACATCTATGCTGAGGCACACAGGTGGGAGGATGTTGTAAAGTTGAGGAAAATGATGAAAGAGATGGGAGTGAAGAAGCAACCAGGATGCAGTGCTGTTGCAGTACATAGAGAGGTTCATACATTCCATGTGGGAGACAGAACCCATCCTCAATCTGAAAAAGTTTATGCAATGTTGGAAATCTTGTATGGGCAAATGAGGAAGGCAGGGTATGTACCTAACACAAATCTTGCACTGCAGGATGTTGAGGAGGAGGCTAAGGAAAACATTCTAAGCAGTCATAGTGAGAAGCTAGCCATTACTTTTGGGATTATCAATACAAGCCCAGGCACCCCCATCCGTATCATGAAGAACCTTCGTGTGTGTATTGACTGCCACAATGCCACTAAGTTCATCTCCAAGATTGTTGGCCGAGAAATTATTGTGAGAGATGCAAACCGATTCCACCATGTTAAGAATGGATTGTGTTCTTGTGGAGATTACTGGTAATGCCAGTTGAACCCAACAATGAATATGTTTATGCTTTCAAACTAATATGTTGCATATTCTTTGTTAGGTAGAGTAAAACAAATGGTAGAGTAAAATATATGCACAGAGGCATATGTAGATGAAAATTGGGTGTCTTTTGATACGATGATAAGCTTAAGCCAGAAAGAATGTCTATAAGCAAACACACTAATATAGAATTCTGTCAAAGTTTTGACTTAGTATATTACATCGTGGATGTAAATTCTATAATCTATTTAACATATGTGGCATGGCGCGTTGGGTGCTCCCATGAATAGATGGGATCTAAAGAACAGAAAGTTAGATATAAGCTATTGGATGTTGGGTTTAAGAGATGGATGTTTTGTAATACGGTTATTACATACTCCATGTTAATATTCCTCTGATCTCAATGAAATCAAATGCAATTAAATGAGAGGGTTGTTTGAAAAAATAGAAAATGAACATTCATATCATGAGAAGATAGGAGAGACACTTGCTCTCGAGTAGATCCATATGGCATTGTTTAATAATATTGAATTGCAATTATGTATATAATGTTACATTCATATTGTGGCTTGTCTAAAAGATATTTTAAATTCTTTTGTATATAGTTTGATTTATATGTTTATTGTTTTATAGGTAGTTTTTTTTTATTAGTTTGATCACTAGACTTCTCTGTTTTTAATTTATAAACAGAGAGGTCATAGCATGCTTTTTTACACTTATTGAAGTAAATTATAAATATTTTGATCTCTTATAACTAAATTCTCATTTTTTCATGGTATTTGATACGAGGGTTAATGGTGTTGCCTTATTGAACTTATGATATATTTTTCAAAAGAGCCACCACTTGGTAGCAAAATTGTATGTGTGCACCCTATCTAGGTTCTTTAGATATTTGACTATGCAGTTGTAAGAATGAGCACACCATTGGACTCCCAAACAGAGGATGCAAACATGATTTCTTCCTTGTTGAAGAGTCATACCTCAGATGAGCAAACCCTCTGATTGATTGCAGTTCAAATACCTAAGAATGTGAGAAATAACGATGTAGAAAAAATTGAAAGTAGGTAGATGGTATTTCAACCAGGCACGAGAAATTAAATAATAATGATGCAATTCTTAGAGATTCTACAATGTGTGCTACTTACTTGATTGGCATTTTTTGAAGATTTGGAGGGAGTGGCTTCAAGAAAATATGACCAGGCACAAAAAAATTTAGACGAACTTTATAAGTTTTCTTAAAAAAATATCCACATGGAGGAATATGTAAAGTGCAAGTGATACAATGATGAGAAGCAAATTATTAGTCTCTATCTTGGTAGTGGTAAATCTAATATTTACTGGTAATATTATTTTAAACGCAATGTAATAAAAGGGTCATTATTAATGAAAATTGGTCCATTGTATAATTTTAGCAGCGATCTAAATTTTTGTTTAAAAAGATTTTTATATTTTTTATGGTTTTACATAATGTTTGCTTAAAATATATTTAACACAACATATATATAGACGAATAAAATTGATTAGATGATTGTAAATTTATTAATTTCTAACGCCATGAAATCACAGGTAGGAGTGATATTATACTCGGGTGTTATTTTTACAAGATAGCTTATTTTGAACATGTATTGCCATTTGCTATGACGAGTGAAGGTAATTTTGTTAGTGATAAGCTCTTTGACAGATGGCTGGTGCTATTTTCATGGAAAACTTACAGAGTTTTTGATATCAATGACTATCATTGTGGAGATATTATTTATCTTATGTCAATGATTTCTATAGTTCGAAGCATAGGTTAAAGTTTTAAGTGTATTTATAATGCTAAGTTGCCAGGAAATGTGGGTACCACTTTTTGAAACATGGTACTTGGGTACGTCGAGGTACTGTAGACATATATGTGTGTGTGTTAAAATTTATAAAAATAAAACATTTCACACTCACATCATACATGCATATTTGATATTTCTAAAAATTCAATGATTCATATGAACATTAGCTTTGAAAATTTGAAACGTAAAATAATAAATTTGATAAATCATATGACAGACTCATAGTAGATATCAACTAGAAGGCTGAAGTTATAATAATATAGTTAGCAACATAAAATATTATATGTCCATGACACCATGAGTTCAAACTTCATTTCCATAATACATCCAAAATTTGCCTAAAGGCATTTTTAGACACGAAAAAGAAAGTTCAAAACAGTAAACATTCAACATGAACAAGATAGTTGATTTGGCTTCCTCAAGCCATGTCATCAACAGCCTTAGGATCAATGTCATTAGCATCACTAAGGTCCTCTGTCACGCCGTCGCTGGAGTAGTGAGCACAGTGCACTAGCAGTGAGAAATGCAGTGTTGTGTTGGTTTTGGTAAGAGGCAAGGGCCTGCATAACATGTTTTTTAGTGTTTTATTATTTAATTTTAAAATTTTTGAACTTCAAACTTTGCAAATTGACTCACCCGGAACGACGAGCTAAGATAAATTATCCAACGGTTGTATCGGTCACGTATCCAAACACGTGGTACGGCATACCAAAATCCATGCAAGTACCCTATTTTCATACATGAAGTACCCGGTACATGAGGTTGGATTTGGGTACGGCTGGGGACGCACCATTGAAGTACCCCAGTACCCAATACGTGTACCCGATACTAATTTGTGTACTCGACCCCGATACAGGTACTTATGCAACACAAATATAATGTGAAACTATAAACTTTAACTCTACAACTCATGCTAGTTTTTAAAACTATAACTAATTTAACTTACTATATTGATTTGTTCCATCATATTTGTACAAGGGTGATCTATGGTTCACATAATATTTGTTTTAACCGTTTCTATAATAAATTTTGGTTCAATCATATTTTTTCCAATGGCGATCTCTGGTCCACATCATATCTGTCAATCGCCCAGATAACAAAATTTGATTGAATACTATAATTATAATTATGGGAAAGACTCCTAAAATCTAACCTTTAACCCATTTTCCATAGATGGGACAATTAAAATTATTTTAGGATCCATCGCCTAGGAGCTCAAGAAACAGAGCCAAATCTGTAGTTTTGACGACTCCTCTGACGAATACGAAGATGGGCTTATCCTGAAAAGCACAGAGATTCAGATTCACGAAACCCTAGCCAAGATTAGAAAAAGAACCCTTTGATTTATCAGAAAGATGTTACACTCTACAACGAAGACGTTGCAGAGAAGCCACAAGGGAAAAAAACGATTTGTATCTCAAGGATTTTATACCTCAACATTTGTTCGAAAATTGCCCCGATTTTGAAGAAAAAAGGGGCAGAAATGTGCCAAAGTGCCAAAGAGCTACATGCAGAGGAGTAAGATGAGCTGAAGCAGGCTTTCATCGAGGCTACTGACAATGATGATCTAGATGGCGGGGATTTTCTTACTTTGAAGAAGAAGAATCTAGAGGAGCTCTTCCATGAGAAGGAAGAGGAACATGAGGATGTTGTAGAGGTCTAGCTGTAGGCCAAAGGTGTTGCCATTGCCAAGAAATTGAATGACTATTTTGGCATAGTACTCTGAGCCAGAAGAGCTTTCCAGTATGGAAACATTGGTATCTAAATCCTCCAGGTTCTGGGTGTTATGGGAAATTGAATCCACAATAAGCAGCTATAGGTGTGTTTTGTAACTACTGCATCGATCCCTATCTAAAAACCTAAACCCCAACACAAAGCATGCAAGCGGTGAGAGTTTCAAGGTTGTTTCAGGCAAATAATTTGCCAGAAGAAAGAAACATGCCTCTCGGTTTGAATACTGGATTTGCAGATGAAAGTTTCTGAGACTTTAAAGGAAGACGACATTGATGATTCAACGACTAAGTCCTTGTAAGATGTTGTAGCACTTATCCAGGATGTGTTGCTCAGCCTTCCCGAGCAACAGGTTAGTATGATCATCCATTCACTGTATTTTTTGTGGTAAATAAAAGGTGTTGCCTCTAATAAGTTGCCAACAAGTTAGTGTAGAAAACTTGGGATGGCCAAGGACAAATAACACATATTTTTTTGGTTGAAATATCCATGTCAAATTTTTGTCTCCCTCAAACCCTTTAGCCATAAATAAATATACTTTTTTATATTGCATAAAAGTTTTCGAAACAGGTCATTGTTAGCCATAAATAATATAGTTTTTTATATTGTATAAAAGTGTTTGAACAATTCATGATTATACTATTTTTTTTTAAATACTGTAACTAGGACAATTATAATAATTAGCATAGGTTCGTGATAGAGTAGAAAAAACTATTAAAGCTAACACATAAAATCATAGCCAACATATAAAAACTGAGAAACCAAGGATCATGTGGAAACTTTCTCCTCTAAATCCATTTCGTTGGGCCACAAAGTCCTACAACTGCAATGAGAAAAACACAAACCATTGTAGGCCTAGATATCCCATTCCTCTGGTTAATATTATATGGGATCTCAATGTTTGGCTCGACCAATTCATCAAAATCCTTTGCCATTCTTTTTTTCTACCTCTTTTTGTTCCTAATTATTATTGTGCCATCAGACAGTTCAGGTTAGATCGATAGCATTCAGTCATTATTGTCAAGGACCAAGATCACACATTATAGTATTTTAAGGGAATAAGTTACAGTGAATGAAGATATTTCTGATTTAACCATGAAACAGAGAGAGATACCATGAATGAAATGGTTATGAGAATCCATTCATGAAAAGGAACATAATACTAAGTAGGGAGAGAATAAATTTTAATAAAAGGGTAAAAACAACTATTAAACGTTTTATGAAAGGCAGTTTCATAAACAAATCACAAATCATTAAAAAAAAGGTTGATGGGTAAGGGTGCCCATAAAATTTAACCCCTAGTTGGAAGGTAAGGGAGCGCCCAACCACTTAGATGTTGCTAGAAACAATAACAAGAATCATTACATAGAGTACTTTGTTAATAAAGAGGAGGATATTAACAAGCACACAATCATCACTATATTGTGCAAGATTCCTAAGCCATTTAGAACGTATGCAAATTTAATGTCATGTTAGTTCTTTGTGTTTCTAGATTTCATCTTGAACACCACTACCAAGCCTTTTCTTTTTTCCACCTTTTTACATATAGAACTAGAAAAATTGTGGGTTGGGAGGCATCGGTATTTTTACACTTGATTGAGGATCTTTTAGTGTTAATTGCATTATGAAATTTAGATACAACTAGAAGAAATCCACTAAAGACCAAGCAACCAAAATCATAATGTACCTAGGAAGGATAATATGGGATGTACAAAGAGATAATGAATGTAATGTAAAAATGCCTAATTGATAGTAGTGGGTGATAAATATGCCCACTAGGTAGTTAGAAGCAATAATATAATAATGAGTAGTTGATATATGGATACTTATCAGAAAGTATAAACACACAGGAGTATCATTTTATTGAGTAAGGTGGATCAAGGTATTCTATCATAGAAAATATCATTTGTGGGATGATTCATTTCATAATGAATAATTGATGGTGTTTCCCTATCGGAAGGGTTTTGAAATTATGGAAATGAAATCATTTTTATCTTATTCTTGGATATTTTATGCATAATTTTATATTCAAATAAAAGGTACATAATATTTAGTATTAGAGACCTTTCTTGGGAAAAAAGGTGGAGGATTATTTTTCTTCCTTACACAAATACTTCAAGGGAAAAAAGAGTACGGTAGCATTTGGACCTTTTTTGAAGTTTTGTACATCATTTGAAGAACCAACTATATATTTGAGTTCCTCTAAAAAATATAGCCAAGTTAGAAAAATAATCATCCAAATTAGAGTAAACTACTCAAGGTATTTTTTTAGTGATGCGTGCGCAAATTGTATAACACACACACACACACACATATTGACATAATTCCCGTATTCTAGTCAAATAAGTGTTAGTAGATGTTGTTGGGAAAAATAATTGCTTAGTTTTACCTTACATAAATTATCAGCCATGGTTTGTAAATTGATGAGGTGTCATGCAAAATACATGTAGAATCATTACTCAATTGATCACTTTAACTAAGAACACCAACCAATCTACTCAACAAGGCACTAGGTACATCAGATGAGATCACATTGTGTATGCTGAACAATCACACTTTAAACTTCACAAGCAGTGATAGGAATACAGATTGTTAACATTATCAAGGTGTCCTACAACAACCATACTTTCTGTAACCAAATCAAGTAGAAAGAAAAGTAAATCACACAGACAACTTACTTAATCAGATACTCAATCAAATAACACACTTGCTAATATCCCTAATGGAATACCATATATATTGGATGAATTCATTGAGTTTATGCTTAAACACTCACATTCCAGATGTAGTGTTAAACTAAAGGGATGTTCAACATTATTATGATGTCCAGGTAGAAACCTTATCTTGGTGACCAATCTAAATGGGAAAATCACACAAACAACTCCTTATCCAGTTACTAGAAAATTGTATGAATTCACCTTGTGTATACTTGACAACCGACTCTCAATATTGAAACAATGATCTCTATAATAGTTGTTAGTATTATCAAAATATTTAGTAATCAACTATGCTTCTATATCGAATCAAAGAGATGCATCAAACCGCATGATGCACAAAAGTAAAACTAGATGGTTGAAAAGTCATAGTTTAGGATCCATGGTCTAACAGAACACTTAGGGAATTCTTGGGTTAAAATCCTTCAAACAATGGGGACACCAAGGGATCCATGAAATCCAAACAACATGTTTGCAGAAAGTAAAGTGCATTTAACTGAAAATACTTAAATATTCAAGAAAGAAATAAATTTAATCTAATAGTAAATAACATGAATTAAATGGTTCGAAATAGAAATCACACAAACACACTTACAGGCACAACTAGATCATGGGCCTTCTTGACTGGATGTGTTGTAGGAAGAAGTACTCTCACAAGTTGATCAACAATGATATGTCTTCATTAATCAATTTAGAATTACAAAATGAGATTTTGTGAGGATAGAACTCCAAATTCATATGCTTATTCTCTCTTTTCCTGGAGCTATCCTCCGCTTTCTTAAGCTAACATTCTCATGACAACGTTTTACATTATATAACAAGATCTCGTACAATTTGGTTGCAACTATAAATGCCCAAGGTGTGGATCTCAAACCAATAATAAATAGGACTATCTAAATAAACAAATTCATAGAAAATGTGAGCATGACAAAAGTTATTATGCTAATTCATTCACGATTTCATGATTGATAAGATGAAATATTGGATAGGAGCTAATATCATATATTATGCCACTTAGTGTTGACCATGGGATTGATCGAATAATGTTGCATCAGATTGTGGTCTGAGAACTAGGAAAATAGAAGAGAAAACATATTGATTCAAATTAAGGTAAGACCCATATATTTGATCTTGTGTTTGAGAACCATAAATATCTCCACCAATGAACAATTTCGACGTACAAGTGTTCTAGTAGTAGAAACGTGTATTGTCAATATTGGAGGATTACAAGAATTCATGTAGCTTACTTCTGGTACTATTACTTCCTCTGTAGTTTCGGTAGCATATGATTTTCTCTACAATTTTGGTAGAATAGTTTTCTTGCACTTTCGTTAGCATATGATCTTCTCTTCAGTTTTGGTATCCTGTATTCTTTTGTGGTTTTGATAACATGTAGTTTTCAATTCCAGTAGATTATGATCACCTCTGCAGTTTCAATAGCCTGTAGTATTCTGTGGTTTCGGTAACATGTAATCTTCACTTCCAGTAGCATATGATCTCCTTTGTAGTTCTGGCAACCTATAGTATTATGTAGTTTCGTTAACATGTAGTCTGCACTTTGGATAATACAACATATCCTATAGTTTCAGTAACTTGAGAATACCCAGTAATAACTGAGCTACCACTAGAAGTTCCATAGGATAGACAAAGAGACAACAAAACCTAGAGATGATTAGCTAAAATCAATCTTATTCCAAAATGCATACCAAAACACAATAAATCATGCATAATTGTGGATGATTACGTTATTTAGATTGGTGGTGCTCAAATTGTGAAAATTGTAAGTATAATAAGAAAAGGGAAGGAAAGTGATAGTTAAATTGGATAAATATAGGTAATACAGAGTTGTTTAGTAAGTGAAAAGCAGATCAGACCCAACATTCCCTACACCCAATATTTTTCATGTCCTCATGCAAACATTTACTTAGAAAAAGTCTCTCTTGGGTCCCCCTTCCTTTTCTTATGCATGTTCTGCTGCTTAGACCAACATGTCAAAATTGGAGGAGGCAACCTGCCAGTCTTTGTGATTTTGTCGTAACAACTTAATCCTCAACACCCTTTTTTCCTTCCCACTTTTGTCATATCTTAGCACATTTTCTTGACCTTTCTTAATAAAAACTTGTAATTGGTATCTTTCTCTTTCTTTTCCATTACTTAAGCATAAGAACTCTTGAGGGTCTAGTTCAATTTCTTGTATTCTTTCTCCCACTTGAGATTTTTCATCTTCTCGCTCTTGTTTTTCTCATGTCGGGGAATTAATTAGGAAGTAGTTGGTGTCATTTCCTGATTTTGATCAGATTTGTCTTCTTCAGAGTCTGAGTAGGGAAAATGGAGAACATTACTTCCATCTATCTTAGGTATATTTAGTCTTATCTTTCTAGGTTCAAAGTTAAGAAAATTTGGGATAGAGTTCGTTATTATTTCAAGCATTCCTAGTTCAACTCCTTCTGCAAGGGAAGTATCTTTCATTTCCCAAACCACTTTTGTGTTTACTATCATTTGTAATAACAGTGCATGTTATTACCTTAAGTACTTTCATTTCTAATTCTTTTGTAAGAGCAGAATCTATGATTACCTTAGGTGCTTCTGAATCAATCTCTTTTATAAGAACAATGGGATCTTTAGTAAAGGATTGAGTCCAAGGATTCCTTAGTGTGATTTTAATGGTGACCCCTACATCCCTATCATCCCTTTTTTGCTCGGGATATTTAAAGAGTTGTATTGACTTGCTCTAAGTATACCTGGGATTTCTCTCTAAGACTTTTACAATTCATGTTACATGTTATTTTGTCTCCTTTTTGTTGTATCCTTCTTCCTTGTACTGGTTCTAGATTTTGTGCAGGATCCCTTTTCTTCATCATTTTCTCTTTCTCAATAAGGGTATCATAGATTTTATAAAAGGTTAATTTCATGTCTCATTATTAATAATTTTACTCCCTGTAGAGAGCCCAAAATATTCATTCTTTTATGAGGAGTCTCCATTCGTGTCACTTTTCTTTTCCTTATTGCGGGGAGTTTTAATTTTCAGATAATTCTTCCTTCTTTGGCTTATTCTTAGTGATTTTATACTTTTTGGAAGGAAATTTCTTTGTCTTAGTATCAACACATCCATCTTTCTTAGAATATCCTCCTTTGATATCACTTTGATTCTTTCTTTAGGGAATACCTTTGCTTTTTTGAGGAGATCCTTTTGGTTGTTCGGATGTAGGGAACTCGAAATGATTTTTCTTGACCCTCCCCAAAAGAGAAATTGTTTCCAAATTTGTTTTTGTTTCATTTTTAATTCTTCTTATACAAGTATTCTAATGAGACCATGATGGAAAATAGTAGTCTCTACACTCTCTGGATCAAGTTGTACATGTGAATCCATTCTGATTAATCTACTCAAGATGAAAAATGTAAGATTCATTTTTTCAAGCCCTTCTAAAATTTGAAATAAATCATACATGATACTAGAATGTCATTGCACAGCTTCCTTCATAGATGATATCCTTTTGCACAATATACAAAACATATCTCCACTCCTCTCTAATCAATGTTCGAGGAATTCCTTTACTTCAGTTGGGGTCCAGGTGATTATCCACCATAAATTGATTATATTTGAACTCCTTAAATGATATGTTTTTGAACCAACTCTCTCCGTCTTGACCGAGTCATGGGAACCTAAAAATGTATTCTTCAGATACATTCAAAGTCAAATTCCCTATCTATGCCACTTTTCCATTGAAATCCTCGGTGAACACTCTGGTAAGCTTCATATTATGGCCATGCATTTCCTCATAGATGGGAAGCCAACCTGCTGCTCTAAAATACCCTTTGCATGTTGGGAGATTGTCTACAAATTATATACCATCCAACTCATACCTCAACTTTGAGGAATTATTCGTGTTTTTTACGACTCTCATCACCCATTCCTTTGGACTATGAAATATATTTCGGTCTCAAGTTTCGACAATATGCACTTATCAGAAAAAAAAGAAGGTAGGGGAGACAAGCCTTAGGATTTCCTTTTGAAAAATGGTGAATTATATTAATTGATTTAAATCCTAACATGATTCAAATCAATTGAAAGTATGGAGACATAACATGATCTTGTAATGATTACAATTAATTATGATTGGATTAGATTGGACAGAATAGCAGTGCAATGGAGGAATGCGATAATCTTAAAATGATGGTAACTCTTGTATGGGAAAGGTAATTTCTTGATTAAGACATGAATTCATCATGAATCAGTCACACATTCCAAAAATAAGAATTTATCTTACCATAATTACCTCCGTGCAATGCAACCAACCTATATCGGAAGATTCATGTACTGTCACTACTAAGTTACCGATATTAGTGGATCTAATGACATGAAAATCTGCACAAGATCTGAATGAACTACCATAGGCAATAATTCTAGTAGTGAGACACTACATTGAGGATTCTGGTAAATTACCAAAATCAGATGTTTCGGTAATTCATTTATTTGTTGAATACTTGAATTGACTACTTGAATCATCGGTTCCTGTAGTGAATGTTGAATATTGTAACTTCAAAGGATATTCTAAATGTATTTTATTGATGTACCCCAAGGGAGATGTTTTATTGACCAGCCTATGAATCATTTGTTTAAGGAGGGAGTGTTTTCCTAGGGGAACATGGAAAAAATTTACGCCACAATACCGATCAATATCTCTACAAAACCATATGTTTTGTAAAATGTGCATATTGGACCAAACTCTTCTCCTGAAGAGATTGTCACTTACACTAACTTATTTAAGGGATTCTGTGATGTTATTTCCTGGTCTTATGAGGATATGCTAGGCATTGATCCATTAATTATGGAACATGAAATCATAACTTACCCTAACATTAAAACCGTTCAACAAAATCTTCGACCTGTTAATCCACGAAAAGCGACAACCGTTAAGGCTGAAGTGGAAAATTCGTTGAAATTCGGTTTCATTTACGCTATCTCTCTTATGGAATGGGTGTACAATCCCGTTCCGGTCGATAAGAAGCAGGGGACCATACACGTCTGTACTAATTTTTTAGACTTAAATAAGGCATGTCATAAGGACAACTACCCCACGCCTTTCATTAATCATTTTATTGATGAATGTGCGAGTAGTGAGGTTTTCTCGTTTATGGATGATTTTTTGGGATATAACCAGATACATATCAAACCCAAAGACCAACACAAAACTACCTTCATCTGCCCTTGGGGTACATTTGCATACAAAAATATTCCTTTTGGCTTGAAGAATCTCGGGGAAACCTTTCAATGCATAATGAAATTTTCTTTCCATGATATTAAGCACATTGTTGAACCGTACCTAGATGATCTTCCGACCCATTGTCGAAAGAGGAAGGATCATCTGGATCATCTTGGTTTGATTTTTGAAATATGCAGACATTACAATATTCGCTTAAATCCCCATAAGTGCCTCTTCTACGTCGAGTCGGGGCGAATTTTAGGTTTCATAGCTTCCAACAAAGTCATAAGGGTTGATCCGTTGAAAGTAGAGGTGATTATTAATATGCCTCCTCCTCGAACCATCAGACAGTTACACAGTCTACAAGGAAATTCAAACTTTCTCTAATGTTTCATTGTGAACTATGCCAAGATCACTAAGGGATTCATGCGCTTGCTAAAGTAAGACACCCAATTTCTATGGGGGGTGATTCCATGAAGATGGGTAACACTTTTTGGCCAAATTTGGCGATGAAAACCTGATTTTTTACTCGTGCTAGATAGAAGCCCTCAAAATGCATATATGCCATGTGAATTTTGACTTGCAGTAAAAAAAAAAATTGTAGAATATTATGTTGGCTTCATAGTGATATTTTTAAAAAAATATTCCGATGTCATTTAATGTGTGAATTTTTGCATTTAATGAACTGTGTGACCTTTAAAATTTGAAGAAGCTAACAAGTGGCTCGTGTCCACGTAGAGTAATTCAATATCGCACTAATAATTTAAAAATATATATATATATATATATATATGAGCATGATCTACATAAAATGCAGTGTGATGTGCATATTTTTTTGTTAATTTTTTTCGCATTATACAATTATTTATTATTTTTCGAAAGTGACCACATTCAATTTCAACATCGTTTTAAACACATATTTGTCCACGTAAAGCAATTTTTTCTATTTTTTCAAAAATTGAAAAACCAAAGATACCCTTTTGAAGAGGACACGTCAATATGTGATGTGTACATTTTAAAGAATTTTTTGGCTGTGTATTTTTAACTCTGTGGATTTTTCTTTGAGCTGCTTCGGAGTTGCAGTGTGGTTTTCTAAGTATAAGTTTTAGAAGTAATTAAAAAATAAATTTCATATGAATGCCAAAATGCATGTATGATACCTCAATGGATAGAAGATTCGTTGGTGAATTTATCGGTATCAACTCCGCTCAGTTATGTGCTAGGAATGGCAGGGTTTACACCTCTGCAAGGCACAAATTTTTTTCATTTGTTTGAATGTGGGCTAAGTCTATTTTCTTAAGCCCTCGACCAAGGTATGAACCTCAACCGAGGTATTTAAATACCTCGGTCGAGGTCTTGACAAAACCTTGACCGAGGGTTTGTAAATCCCTTGACCGAGGGTTTAACAAACCCTCGGTCGAGGTTTTGTTAAGAACTCGACCGAGGTATTAGCTCGGTAGAGGTCCTAGTCATGTAATATTCAATATAAAGAGAGCAGCTTTAAGACAAAAGCATAGGTGGTCATTACATTTTTTGGGAGTTGGTTTCTGAAATGAAAAGAAGGGCCATTTATCTTTATTTGTAGAAATGGGTCTTGGAGTATTAGGAGTTATAGATATGATTGATCAAATCTATGACTCCTATTACTCCTCGACCCATATCTACAGATCTACACATAAAATTTAGAGGAAGCAAAAGTAGTAATGTTTTTACATGTTTCTTCTTCAAGGTATGGGTGAATCCGCGGACCTGGGTAACACTTTTTGGAATTTTGCAAAAAAGACGGCCGCGGCCCCCACGGACTTGGGTAACACTTGTGAGTTATTCCCATTCACAAGTGCATTTTTTATCATCATATGATCCCTTGTCCCTATATGTTGACATTATTTCCCTTGTCCCTCACATGCGTCATTTTTGTTCACTTGTCTTTAAAGATTCCAAAGTCACTTTTTTGTTGTGATCATTGCTCAAGGATACAACCTTTGTTGACCATTCTGTATTTCCCTTGATCTCTTATGCCATCCATTAATTTATATGGCATTAATCATTGATATTTTTCCTCATCCATTTCCCATTTTTCCCTAAAAGTTGTAAAAGAACAAAATCACTCCTAAACACTATACACTAAGAAACTTAATCGCTTATTTCTTGAATATTTCCAGTGATTTCATTAAAAATATGTAATCGTCTATTGAAACTTAGATTTTTGTGATTTAGATGCCTTATATTGTTGATTTGAAAGTGATTTCCTCCAAAAAATATGAAAAAATAAAAAAAATTCGATAAGGATAAGTTAGGGTAGTTCCCATAACTTCCCACTTATCCAATGGAAACTATCTTCCCAAGTATAAGAAGAGAACAATTAGGCCATTTGGGGGATTTTTTCTAGATATAAAAAATATGTTGGAGGATTTTTCCATGAGTTATTCCCATCCACATGCCCATTGTTGATTATCCTTTGATTCCCTATATCTATATGCTAAGATTATTTCCCTAAAATAGTGTCAATCTTGTATACATATGGATATTTTGGTAGGAGTTGTGGAGAGCTTAAGTAAGAGAGACCTTGGTATCTAGTTTTGACAAGGTTTCTAAGTGAATATGCTATTCCTTGTACTACTTACTACTTTTTAATATAAATTGGAGATCTTTCCCTTCCCAATTTTTTGTCTCAGATTTTGATTGTTTGTTGTTGTTCATTCAGTTAATAAATTTTTTATTATATAGGTTTAATTTTGAATTTCAATGTTATTTTGTAGCTAGTATGTTTCGGGAGGGTATTATGGTTGTTTTGTGGATCTTTGGGTTGAATATTTGAAGCATATCTCGGGATTAAAGAAAGCTAGGACCAACCTTCATAAACTACGTGCATAAGTTTACTTCCATTTTAACTCTTAAAGTATATTTAATTGATCTTTGATTGTAATTCGGAGTCAACTTTTTTTTCAACCAATCCTTTATATGTAAAATTTAAATAACCTAATATGTTGGTGATTTAACCCCAATCATAATATAAATTTCCATATATATATATATATATATATATATTTTATCTCAAGCACTTCACCCCAATAATGAAGTAACCTTTCTCATGATCCTAGTAGTGGATAAGATTTTGAAAGAGGATCCTTTGAGCCTTCATTTTTCACCCCAATAATGAAGTAACCTTTCTCATGATCCTAGTAATGGATAAGATTTTGAAAGAGGATCCTTTGAGCCCCCATGTTGGACAATTAGAAAAATTTCAACAAACCACAATTTTCTAAAGTCAATGGACCTCCACACACATCATGGTCCATTTCTTCATATTCTCGTTCCGTCTATATAATGGCCATCTATTAAAAATTTCCATTTCCATTGGATTAGTCAAAACATAAATTTTTCTAAACTTATGTTGTAAATCACTCACAATATTTTTAACTGTGGCGATTAAATAATTGGCACATTACTATATATTAGCGATTTTCTTGATTATGGTAAGAATGATTATGGTAAGAATGTTTTAGAGTGAGATAAAACGGTCAAATTGAAGTCAAAATTATGAAATTATCCAACAAAAATGCAAGTTATGAGATGTAGATCCTACCTCGAGGATACAAAAAGCGATTTGATGACAAGAACACTTGTAATTTAGGACGAGTTTGGTAACAAAGAGGGTAAAAACAAAACCAAATGAAATTTGTTTATTTTCTTTCATTAATATATACTTAATTTTAATTTTTACCCACTTTTCTATAGTTTTGGGCCTTCTTTATATTTTAGGGCTAACACTAATACTTTGTGTTAGTAGATGACCCTTTTTTATTGGATAAATCAAACTAAGGGATTATTTTTCCCAATTGTGGTCTTATGTGATGTTTCCTCTTAACCTTTGGAATATAGGATAGATTATCCCTATTTATGCATCATTCATGTACATGTTTTCCCCCTCTTAATTTGTAAGATCATCGTTCAGAGACTATGGCATTACTAGTCTTTTCTAAAGTCAAGTCATTAATCTTTCATGAATTAGAACCTACCTCACATGCGTCACCATAGGTATAATTATTTTGGTTCCCATGATATATTTTTGTTAGGCTCGGGAACCTTAGTAGTGTTTTCATGACATAGAGAAGAAACAACATATATTCTTTCTCGTCCTTCTAGACAACCCCATACATGATCTCATTTATATGGAATCTCCTTTGCGATCTTTTTCGAATCCCTAAAGATGAAAAAATTGCTAATATAGCTTTTTATCTTTAATGCTCATCAAATAATTTGGAAGAATGCACCTCTTATATAAGTTTATCACTTTGTAGGTATAATGGAATAGCTACAAAAAATGAATACTCTAGTCAACCTCGGCTACATGGATTCTCCCTCATATTGGTTTACGTTTTTTCACATGTAGGATACTAAATTTATGAAAAATAACAATCATGGAGTCATCTTTAAGTTTTTTCGACTCCCTGAAACTGAAAACACTAGTGATCATTAACTACCACAGGATTGAAAAAAAAACCACGGGATAGTACCTTATTGAGCATTCTTCTATCTTTTCTTCTAGATTATTAAACAATGAATAAGGATTCAAGTTTACCTTTTCATACTCACTAAACATATACGAAGAATACCTTATCAAGCATACTCCTATGTATTTGTCAAACTTGTTAAAAAATGATGATGGTATTTAAAACAAAAAGTGGAAAGAGAAGGGAAAGATATACAATTTCTATCTAGTGGCATCTTGTCAAAGTTGTCCTTGAGAAAAGCACTAATTTAAAAGTCTATCAATAGTTTAATTCTAGAATTTGACCTTAGTATTTGAACCTTGATCGCACATTTTACAACTCTTTTGGTTGGTTACTCTTCCAATCATATGGAGAATCTATCAATGTCTCCTACATTCCACATTTACATCATTGTTCCCTTATGTCAAAAGCTTCTAAAGTCACTTTTGTGTCATGATCACTTTTCAAGGATACACCCTGTTTCGGTCATTCCATATTTTCCTTGACCTCTTGTGTCATCCATTAGTCAATGTCAATATGTTTCATAATGCACTCAATGATGATTTACTAATCAAATCAATGTTATGCATCTCCTCATGTTGAATGATGGGGGATTCCTTAATGCATCCCTTCCAATGGGTCTCTTCCCATCAAAATCAACTCTTCTTGTTCTAGGAGTGAGGTCTATATTTTCTGTAGTATCTTGTGGATTGTAGGAAGAAATAGCAGTTTCCCTCACTATTGGGTAATGGGAATACATAAATGTCTCCAACTCGATTGATTATTTAGGTGTTCGACTTCAAGAACATTTGGTATTACATGTTAGAATGTACTAGGTAACTTGGGGCCCATTTTCATTATCGATGGTGTCCCTCATATTTGTTAACATTTTACATCAATGGCTAGTAATCGAACAATATCCCCCTGTGTTCGAATTCAACTCATATATTCATATGGGTAGGATGCATACCTTTAGGAATTTTGGGTGGAAACTCTTGGAACAACAATAACATCCACATATTTTTTCTATCGGTCGAGTTGCACAATATTGTATCACACCTCATATGATACTGACACCATTGGGAAAACCATTATTTAACTATGATATTTTTCTCTTAATCATTGATGAGACATAAATACAGTTTATTCATTTGTGGTTATGATCTCCAGTTTGACATAGATCCACCTTGTATTCTTGTGGCAATAATTAGTTAAGCATGGATCCACTATGTTCATTTGTGGCCATGACCCATCTATATATCACATGGATCCACTTTGTATTTTTTTTGCCATTATAGTTAAATCAGTTATGTATTTGTATTGAATCATCATTATATATTTTTGGAGGTCATGTTCTCTCATGTTTAACATGGACACCTATACCAAGGATAAGATTGTTTAACATACGTTTTATGTTTTAGGTAGTTTTTTAAAGCAATGTCACTTGAAATATGTTGCTTTATTTTCCACATACTATCCCATTTATATTATCATTGTATTTTTTCCATTATTTTCCCTCCTAATATCATACATTAGGAGGAATATATTATAGTCCAAATCACCACTTCTCTGTTCATGAAAATAATCCCAAAGATGACACTTCAAAATGTTATAGTCATCACAAAAAAATACAGTTATGGATGGAAGATCCTTTATTTGGATTCATTCAATATGGCCTTAATCATTGATCTTATTCCTCAACAATTTACCATTTTTCTATGAAAGTTGTAAAAGAACAAAATTGCTTTTAAAGACTACACGCTAAGAAATTTAAATGCTCATTGCTTTAATATTTCCTATGATTTAAATTAAAAAGTTAGAATTTCATATTAAAAAAAAGTTTCCTATGATTTAAACACCTTATGTTGTTGAATTGCAAGTGATTTTCTCCTAAAAATAAGAATAAATAAATAAATTTTAAAAAGGCAGAGGTAGGGTAGTTCTGGTAACTTCCATCTTGGTTACAACTTCCTCTTATCTGATAGAAACTATCTTCCCAAAGTATAATAATAAAAGAGTTAGTCCATTTTAGAGAGTCTTTTGGTAGAAAATTTATGCTCGAGGATTTTCCCATGAGTTATTCCCATTCATAAGTGCATTTTTTATCATCATATGATCCCTTGTCCCTATATGTTGACATTATTTCCCTTGATCCCTTGTCCCTATATGTTGACATTATTGTCCCTATATGTTGACATTATTTCAACACAGGCACCTCGGTCGGGAGAGTTTTATGGAGATCAAGGCAAATTGAAAATATGAAACTAGTCAGCACGATTATAATTGAGCTTTATGTAACTCCAGTCTCCGAGCCGTCACGTTAGTGGCTTTCTATGCATGCCGTAACTGTTTCGCAGGCTCCATGTCAATGTCAATGACAGTGATTATTGTTACTTGTCCTTTCAACGCGATGTTTTAGCCAGCGAACCAAATGGACAAGTAACAATAATCACTGTCATTGACATTGACATTGACATGGAGCCTGCGAAACAGCTACGGCATGCATAGAAAGCCACTAACGTGACGGCTCGGAGACTGGAGTTACATAAAGCTCAATTATAATGAATATATTTTCCAGTCTTTGGTAATTTAGTGTTTCCTCGACTAAATACAATTCAGTTATGTAATGATCATGTTGATTTATAAAAGGGGCCTCTTTTTATAAATTTTTTGACAGAGGCACCTCGGTCGAGGTATGTACCTCGACCGAGGTCCATACCTCGACCAAGTTAATACATTGGTCGAGGTATTTATTAACCCTCGGTCGAGGTATTAAAACCTCAACCGAGGGTTAATAAATACCTCGAACGAGGGCTGAAAAAAACCTCGGTCGAGGGCTTGATAAAACCTCGGTCGAGATATTAATACCTCGGTCGAGGGTTCAACAAGCCCTCGACCGAGGTGCATTTTTTTGTTTTTGCCGAAATGCGCTTGCCAAAAAGTGTTACCCAGGTCCGCAGATTCAGCCTGGGATGAAGCTGCACGACAATCCTTCAAGGCATTAAAGAAAGCACTGCTATCATCTCCTCTTTTGCACCTACTAGATTACACGAAGGAATTCATATTGTATTTGGATGCATCCAAGTGTATGAGAGGTGTAGTGATAGTTTAGGAATATGATGAGTTCCAAGGACACGTTATCTACTATATCAAGTGCACTTTGGTTGGCCTTGAACTTAGGTATTCACATGTCAAGAAACTAGATTTGGTGATAGTTTATGCCGTTTAGAGGTTGAGACACTACATTCTACTAAGGACAACTAGTGTCATCACGGATGTAAATCCTTTCCGGTACGTTTGATACCAATGCATAATCGGGTGAAAATTTAGTAAGTGGCTTGTCATTCTCCAAGAGTTTGACCTATATTTTCAATCTTCCAAGTGTAATAAGTCCTTAGTATTTGTTGAGCTTATCTTAGAGTTCCTGAGCAATGAAAGTGTACTGATAGAAGATGAGTCATTTCATGATGAGTACATTTTATTAATTTCAACTTTTGATCCTTGGTACGGGGATATCTTAGTGTATCTCCAGACTTTGAAGTGTTATGTGGCCTTCTCACGGGAAGACCGACACAATTTAATATTGAATTCCAAAAAATACCTCATAATTGGTGATACGTTATATAGATGAGGGGTATATTCTATCTTATGTCGATGCCTTACCCATGAAGATGCTGATCTTGTCTTGAATGATTCTCATAGCGGAGTGTGTGGGGGTCATTTATCTAGGTTAGCAACGACCCGAAAGATCTTGTGTGACAGAAATTTCTAGCCCACCATATTCAAAGATTGTGTAGAGGTTGTAAAGCACTGTCATCCATGTCAACTATATACCATGAAAATGTGGTCGCACCTTGCTCCTCTTTTTTCCATCTTTGAGGTAGGGCCCTTCACTAAGTAGGGGGTAGATTTCATGAACTACAACCTAGTGTCTGCAGGGGGGCACAAATATATCATTGTCATTGTCGAATACTTTACAAATTAGGGAAAAGGAAATGCCTACCTTTAAAGTTGATGGTAAGACAAAATCATGTTTTGTATTCAATCAGATCATTGTGAGGTTCGGTATTCCCAAGCAGATTGTCACTGACCATGGAAGTCATTTTCACAACAAGATGATGACCGAATTGACCACTATATTAGGTTTTAGGCAAGACCACTTGTCTTTATTCTACCCGCAAGTGAAAGGACAAGTAGAGGAAGTTAACAAGACCTTAAAAACAATTCTCAAGAAAACTATAAATGCAGGTAGATCAAGCTAGCACATTATGTTGTATCCCGTGCTTTGGGCATACCGAACGAATGTTAAGATTGCCACATGGTTTTCACACTTCCATCTCCTCCATGGGGTGGAAGTAATCACATCAGTGGAATGCAAGATACCATCCTTAAAAATTTGAATTCACGTACTTCCTGATACTTCTGAGATTGAGGAACATTTGATGCATTTGGAACATCTAGATGAACAACGTAGATATGTGCTCGCAACAAATGAAGCACAAATAATGAGTGTTTTTAGGGATGATCATGGAAACATCAAAGGTACAAAAATAGTCCATGAGGTCCAAAGAGTCTACAGAGGGACATGTAAGGCCAAAAAAGTGTGATCAACCATGTGTGGTAAAATCAGCTATAAAACCCATGCACACAAAAGAGTTTGGAGTTAGTGTTGGATTTAGATATAGAGTAGAAAAAATGTTTAAAAATGAATGTTTAGGTTAAATACTTACTGAGACAAAAAAAATGATTACGCTGAAGGAAGCATAAATCTTCCTTTTTCATCAATACTTCCATACTCGATAGTTTAGACTATAAACCTGATTCAAGGACCAATCCCAAATGTAATCCATGGAATTTCTAGCTTATGTAGCCAAAAAATGACATATTTATTGTGCAACCAAAAGTAATCCATGTTAAAATTGTAAACTAGAAGTTTGAGATATTTAAATCCTAAAACCTAAGAAAAACAAGTAACTACTTATAGTTTAAAAAATGCAATTTATGCTAGGAGGAAGGTCGTAGGTTTGAAACTGAGTCAAAATCTAGAATTGCAATGGTAGTTGAGGTCATCCTATTGCATTTTTTTTTGTTTGAGAATGCAATTAAAAACTGACTATGCATTAAAAAAAATTGAGTTTCATTACCTAACCTTGTTCTCCATTTCACCTACAACATACAAGCCATGTCTTAGAAACCATTTACACAGTATCTTTTGAAGTGTAAAAGTTTTTCAAAGAAATAACCATTACGTTTTTAACATTTTGAGGTTACCCGAGGATCTTCCTCCTCTTCATTTACACCATCATTTTACCCCTTTGTAGAAAACATACTCGTTAGTTAAAAACATCAATAAATATTTCTTTAAAAATATTCTATTGAATAATACTTTTACCTTGAGGAAATGTTGACTTCCTCTTCGTAGAATGAATCACCATAATGAATAGTCAAAAGAAGAAACTAAACCATTAATCGTTCCACACAGAGAAATAGAGAAGGTCCTTAAGAATACATATAAGTTAAAATTACAGAGCCAGGCTTGGTTTCCATCCACACTTATACAATTAAAATAAAAACACAAAGTTCTCATTGCAGAGTTCAATTGAGGAGCACGACCTTCATAACCAGAGAAGAAAATTGGTTTCCACACAAAGCAAAGCTCAATAACCTATGAAAGGTAATATTCATTAGTAAGGAGGTCTACAAAATGTTCACCAATGAATAACCATCACAGTTACCAAAGAACTAGATTTACACAAAGTAAAGGAGATGCACTTTCCAACTTCTATCAAATCCCATAAAAAACACATCCAAATTCATGGAGGAAAGGCAGATTACATGTGGATGGATTAGATTTTGTTGCAATAAGTGAGGCCTGAGAATAAGTTAAGACACTTCCATAAGCATTAAAACTACCCTAGCTGCACTTTGAAGTCAAGGTCCATGGGTTCAAACATCAAATGCTTCCATAAAAAAATTCTCACAAACCTTCCAAGTTTTCAAGCATTAAACCTTTCCTTATAGTTATCAAACCATATACACAACTTTGCAAAGTTTTACAACCATCATCCTATGTTTCAAAACATAGGTCAAGGCCTTATTATTACCATTGCATGGATGGTTATAACTTGCAAAAATTTAACAATATCAAAATCAAGAGTCGCGTAAACCTTGTTCAAAGGTTATTGTTAAACATAGAATTTAAACCTTATTATAAACCTTTATACATATAAACTAGAATAATAGTACCTTGATTAAAAAATGACCAAAGGATTAGGACTAAGGTTAAACCTTAGAGTCCTAATCATAACTTATAAAACTCAGACATAAATGTTAATCACATTGCTAGCTAGGAACTATAGGTATGTGCAATTTGTTTGATCGTAGTTGATCAACG
>LPNX010978907.1:390683-400698 GCA_001517045.1 Pseudotsuga menziesii | reverse complement strand
TTTTATATTTGGGGTTGTGGCATAATGGAATCAAAGTGAGGTTACAATGCTCGTCCTGAAAAGGTCCAACACTTGAATAGATATAAACAAGAAACTAACTTATGTTATGGTTTGATTCTCGTTGTAAACATGAAGAGAAAAATAACCTTGATTTTCTAGGAGAAGCAGTAGAAGTGGAAATGACTCTTGAAGGAGATCCCCATCCTAAAGAACCATAACACATAGTCTTATACCAAAATCCTGTCACCATCATGTGATAAGACATTTGACATACCTATTTGCCCTAAATCCTAGATTTTGGAGTGGAAACTAAATGGTTTTTCATCAATATGTCATACAAATTCCTAGCACTATGCATGCCCCTTTATCCAGGAGCGGTACCACTGCTCACACCGCTTTTCATTAGTTGTCAATAAGCGGTGCCACCGCCGATTTCCCCTGGTCCATAAGTGGTTATTACCAAAACCGCTCTATCATATAAGGAGAAGCGCGGTACCCTGGGTAAAAAGGGAAAAAGAGAAGTTTCTTGAGGCTTCTAGATGATAAGCCTCGAGATATTCCTTATCCCTACTATTGTGGGTTGGTTGAGTTCGAGATCCCTCATCCTAGGATCTTAGAGGCCACCTCACCCACTAATTTCTCAACCATCTATATCCATTAAAGCCCTATAAATATGAGCTCATAGCCATGGTTGAGGGAAGAAAATTGAAGGTATTGTTTGGGGTGCATTGATATTTCACCTTTCATTTGAAAAGATAGAATTGCATTTGCATTTGGGTGTGCATTTTTTGGAAGAAAAGTAAATCTCTCTCCCTCTCTTAGGTAGAATTTCATTGAAGAGGAAAACTTGCACCATCATATAGATTAGTGTGCATCTTCTTTAATTTCAATTTTTCACTCCATGGTTCCACCTAAGCGCACAAGATAAAATTAGCGGTGCTATTAGGTTAAAAATTTTAGCAATTTGAGTGATAAGTTAGAGACGTGTTCGGGCATCGTTAAGCGTAGGAGCTGTCGTTATTTGTCAGCATTACATTTTGGGACTCGTGCGGTTCTTCCATGTACCGTCAGTATATCAAATGGCCTTTCACGTGTAGGACTATATTAAACCCACTCACAACTTAGGATAAAATAATTAATCATTATTTGATTAATTATTCACCCACTAGCTTAATTAGTTGGCATCCACTTCCACTTTAAAGTCAATACATGCCATCTATATTCTAGGAATGATTTATTTCCAATTCTGGGTTGATCTTGACCACCTTTTGACCATCCATAATTAGTATATAGGACTTTACAGCATATTCTGCTTTATTCTGCTTTTCCTGCTTTTCTATGGATAAGATAAAAGCTAGTCAACTAGGAAACTCGGAGCTTTTGTTTCCAACCCATCCTCCATTAGTTTTTCTCCATTTTCTAGGATTAGCATGTTATTTACATCTCCTTGACAACTCACTCATGCTTTTTCCAACTAGTGAGGTCCTTAATAGATTTGGTAAGTGCTTTATCCACCTATGGGGGTTTTTCTATATTTTGGTAAGTCAGCCTTTTTGAGCTTTATGAGTTCTTTCCATAAAATTTGATTTTCCTATGAGGGATGTACTATTTATGTACAATATTATTCATCATTATTCAATGGAAGGATACACACCAATATTCATCTCTTCATTCATATGATTCGGTCTCTTTCTTCTCTCTATTTTTCTTGTGTATGCTTGTGAGAATTCTTAGTAGCAAGATCTATTTCCTGTGTTTCTTCTTAGCATCCTTGTACATAGCATTTATCTATTATTTATACATGGTATCAGAGCTACAAGGTTGATCAAGTTCTACAGAGTTGAGAAGCGCTTCCAGTCTCCTATCCCTCTCTAAAGAAGAGCTTGTCTAGCTTATAAGCTTTTCTCCTAGTTTGTTTTGCAGGTTGCAGAGAGTATCTCTTAGAGCATATCAACAAATTCAATATGGATTCAAAATTTCCTCTACTATATCCTTTCAAATATTCTGATTGGAAGCCAAAGATGAGTGCATACTTGAAGGGGCAATGTCTCTTGATGTCTCCATTGGTGCATTGAGTGAACCTGAGTCTTATGAAGAGAAGATTGATTGGATAAATAATTGTGATAGAGATTATGGAATTATGTGTTTGGGAATGTCTCCAAATATATATCATCTCATATATTCTGCTGAATTTCCATTTGAGCTTTGGAAAATTTTGGACAAAGATTTTGGTTTGCAGGAAATTGAAGATGAAGCATGGAGCGAACCTATCATCTCCTCTTGTTCTCTTTCTCAATATTCCTTGGCCTCTACATTGTCTGATGAATTTGATCATGATGAATAAGTTTCTCATATAGTTCATGTTGTTGCTGCCCTTTTTCATTCGAATGCTTCCTCCTTCAATGAAGAAGCAAATATTGAAGAGCCATCTTTTTCTGTGTCTCTTGAAGGTGATTTTTCTTCTTGTGATACTATTGATAAAAAAAAAGTAACATATGGAGCTGCTGCTGATATTGATTATGATCCTATAACCCATTCATTGTTCTCTCAATCTCCTATCTTAGATTCTGAGATCTATGTGCTAGATTCTTCACACCTCTTGCTTACCTCTCTCATTGATGGTGCTCAACCCAGTGACTTCTAGGATGTTTGCTTAGCCACATCAAGCATTATTTGTGTCATACCACTTACCTTAATTTATCTCATGTGATTCAGAATATCCTCCTTTGTTCTTGGAATCAATACTTAGAGCCTTCTTGAAGATTGTGAACATCTCATTCTTTCCTCCTTTCATACAAAGGATTCATTACCCGTGTATTCCCATGAGTCTATTGATATGCTTATATGTGATCCTTTGGATTCTGATGTAGAAGCATATTTGCAGATTGATACACATATAATACCACCATCCATACCATCTACCATACCTCTGAATAATCCAAATACTATACAAATGCCAAGCTCACTAGTTGATTCCTCATTGGTCTCTTATGTAGTGATATTTATCTTACATGATTTGAAGTCTTTCCTAACTTTCAGTGGCTGGTTATCCATGAACTTAGTCATATATGGACTGATATTAAACATGTTTGGATCCGTTCTAAACACTTATGGTTCATATGTTATTCCCATCCATCATTCAGATTTTTATACCTATTAGTTTTCCCCAGTTGCTCATAATTTTCCTAGTCTAACTTTATATCCTAATGGAGTCATTGAATCCTTTGTCCTTGCTGTTCCATATGTTAGTATTTCTGATATATAAGAGTTTTATCAGCCTCATATCAGATCTATATAGGTGCTACATCATATTGGAATATTGACATGTGATTCACATCACAATTTTGCAGCTATTTAGGGAATTGGGTGTGAAATAAATTGCCTTATCTTTTGTACTCTTTGGGAAGGAGTATGCACAGATCTCTTTTCCATTTCAGTTATGTTTTCATATTAGAGTTTGATAGCATAAATAAGCATTTAGATAATGCTCCTACTTCATCAGTTGATGAGATCCAAGGAGTCTCTCATCTTCCTTCTTGTAGGTTCTACACTTCAGTGCATGATCATGGAGTTCATGATTTCTTCAACAAGTCCTTCATCAGGAAGTAGTTCAGTCAGCTCATTAAAGTGAAAATGAAGATATGTTGAAGACATATTTCAAATTTTGTGCCTTGTCCTATCTTGAGGGAGGATTTTCCCCATGTGGTTTTGCCTCTTTCCTCACTTTTTTGGACATAATAATTGTTAAAGGGTGACCATAGCCTTGTTGCTTGGCCCTATATGCATCCATATGCATCCATATTTTTTTGTCATACCATCATAAAGTCAGAATTATAGGGGGGTGTAGGAATATATTAAACCCACTCACAACTTAGGATAAAATAATTAATCATTATTTGATTAATTATTTACCCACTAGCTTCATTAGTTGGCATCCACTTGCACTTTAAATTCAATACATGCCATCTATATTCTAGGAATGATTTATTTCCAATTCTGGGTTGATCTTGACCACCTTTTGACCATTCAGAATTAGTATATAGGACTTTACAGCAGATTCTGCTTTATTCTGCTTTTTCTACTTTTCCTGCTTTTCTATGGATAAGATAAAAGCTAGTCAACTAAGAAACTGGGAGCTTTTGTTTCCAACCCATCCTCCATTATTTTTTCTTCATTTTTTAGGATTAGCATGTTATTTCCATCTCCTTGACAACTCACTCATTCTTTTTCCAACTTGGGAGGTCCTTGATAGATTTGGTAAGTGCTTTATCCACCTATGGGGGTTTTGCTATATTTTGGTAGGTCAGCCTTTTTGAGCTTTATGAGTTGTTTCCATACAATTTTATTTTCCTATGAGGGATTTAATATTTATGTACACTATTATTCATCATTATTCAATGGAAAGATACACACCAATATTCATCTCTTCATTCATATGATTCAGTCTCTTTCTTCTCTCTATTTTTCCTGTGTATGCTTGTGAGAATTCTTTGTAGCAAGATCTATTTCTTGTGCTTCTTCTTAGCATCATTGTACATAGCATTGATCTATTATTTCTACATCACGTACCCTTGAGGTATATAGAAAGTTACTTCACATACTCGATTGTATATCAGAAGACCCCTTGTGTACGGTTATGCATTAGACAACACTACTACCGATTTGGGCTCCCCCGTACCTTGCGTATATTGAGAGATCCTTTTAGGAATCCTCAAACCATCTGAGTTATCCTTTTTTCCTATCTTGTGAGGTTCCTGACTCTTATCCACTCCTTTCACATGTTTGCTTGTTGCTTTTAGTTTGATTAGTACTTGCTTGTGCATGGTAGTTTGGGGGTTATTAGAGAGTTTAGAGATGGCATCCTCATCTGGGAATACCACTCAAGAGGTCCCTTTCGAAGGTGTACCTTTTGTATTCCCTCCAAGTGAAGGTATTGTTCCTCTCTTTATTGCCACTCTAAATATTTCTGGATTAACTATAGGATTACCGGTCTGGCTGTTTAATCTGGTAATTCCTATTACACCTAATGTCTCAAATGTCACCTCTCCTCTGAGAGAGGATCAACCTCAACCTAATCCTGCTCCTTCTTCACCGGTTGTGGCTTCATATATTTCTTCTTCTTCTCTAGACCAAATATCTATGGTTAGTAGTCATGTGGGTAAGAGGAAGAAGAAAGGGAAGGGTAAAAAGAAGAAGGATAAGAAAGAGAAAAAGAAGCAAACATCTGCTCTTGATGGTGCCCGTTCTAAGAGAACAATCGGAAAACCCAAGTTCCCTTGTAAGCTTTGCAAGGGGGACCACCTTATTAAGGAGTGTCCCGGTCTCTCCAGTGTACAAGAAGAGTTGGTTGGAAAATATTACTAATCATCAACAAGTGACAGTAAGTTATCCCTCGATCCCCCACAGGTTGACCAAGTGGTTGATTCAGATTTATCTATGGTTGATCTCACTCTTCCTTTGGAGAGTGAAGTTAAAGTGGTCGAGTCGATGTCATTTCCACCCAATCCCACTCTTTCATCAGAGAGTGTTAAGACTGAAGTAGTCTCTTTGAACAAATCTTCGTCTTGTTCTTCTCTTCCAATAGAGAATGAACTAAAACATCTTGAAGTTTTTATGCTTCGTTCTGATTGTTCTTGACAAGAGGAAATTTTGTCTGTTTCGGTAGAACCCTCTCCGAGTAGTGAGGTTATTTCCTTTGACTGGAGTAACCTAATAGAGTGTTGTCTTCATTCAAGTGTTCCTTTCCATATAGTTTTGAATGTTACTACTAGGTGGATACTTCACACTATTGTTGACGAAGGGGATTCTGTTAGTATTCTATACTCAACTGCTTGGCAAGCTTTATGTTCTCCTAAGCTTGTGCTAGCCACCGATCAAATACTGGCTTTTAATCACAAGCGTACTGCACCTTTATGGATCCTTCCTCATTTTCCTATTACATTAGGAGGGAAAACTGTCTGCATTGATGTTATGGTGGTCCAGGGTCCTTTAAATTTCAATCTGCTCCTTAGACGTGATTTTGTTTATGCCATGAAGGATGTTGTGTCCACACTCTTTAGAGTTATGCATTTTCCCCATGATGGGAAGATTGTGACCATTGATCAACTTTCCTTTGTTACACCTGACCATCACATTAATCCTAGTAATCAGATTGCCCTGAATGTGTCGCATGTTCTTATGGTTTCTTCCCCTTCTTCCAGTTAGATTCTTCCCATCATAGGTAAAATGGGGGGCATGGATCTATTCTATGGACATCTTAATGGAGCTAAGCTGCTAGCTTTTATGAAATGGGGGCAACCTACTGACCTCTGAATATCATGTTGGGTAGGAGCAGGTTTTGGAGCATAGTTTATGCTTTTGGTTTCAAGCTCGTTAAAAAATAAAACCACTCCTAGAGCATAGTTTACACTTTTGGTTTCAATCTTGCATAAAAATGAAACCATGTCTAGAGCATAGTTTACTTTTGGTTTCAAGCTTGTTAAAAAATAAAACCACTCCTTAAGCATAGTTTATGCTTTTGGTTTCAAGCTTGCATAAAAATTAAACCATGTCAAGAGCATAGTTTACCTTTTGGTTTCAATCTTGCATAAAAATGAAATCATTCCTTTGAGCAAAGTTCCCATTTTGTGTCAAGCTCGTTAAAAAATGAAACAGATTCCTTTGAGCAAAGTTCCCATTCTATGTCAAGCTCATTAAAAAATGAAATGGATCTCCTCAAGCATAGTTTACCTTTTGGTTTCATGCTTGCATAAAAATGAAATCATTCTTGAGGATAGTTCATTTTCTATTTCAAGCTCGTTAAAAAATGAAGTAGGTTTCCTTTAGCATAGTTTATGCTTTTGGTTTCAAGCTTGCATAAAAAAGAAACCATGTTCCAAGCAAAGTTACCTTTTGGTTTCAAGCTTGCATAAAAATGATTCAACCATGTTCCAGGCATAGTTACCTTCTGTTTCAAGCTTGTGTAAAAATGAAACAGATCCCCTTCCCTTGATTTGAGTCTTCACTTTAGTGTTAGAACTTGAACCTTCTCCTACGCAATTCTTGTTCTTCCCAACCCCCTGGTGAACATTTTGACATTAGTAACCGGGTTTTTAGGTTGGGTATGGAAGAAGATTCATCAGATGAAACGAAGCTTGGGGGCATGTCGAGCCGCTAGCAACCATGCTAGGGGTAGGCTTCACTAGCAATCATGCTAGGGGAAGAGGATTCCAACCTCTGTATATCATGTTAATGGGGTTTTTCAAGCATAGTTTACCCATTGGTTACGAGCTTGCGTAAAAATGAAACCAATCCTTGAACATTCTTTCAACTAATCTTCGAGCTCGTTAAAAAAAATAAGATGGTGTTGATCTTACTTTTCATTTTTCGTGCTCTGGTTAAAACATGAAAAGTGGTTTGAGCTTAGTTTATTACTTTTTCATCCTCTGGATTCAAACATGAAAAAGGTTAATGGAGTTCTCTTTAAACCCTTTTTAGTCTCCCTAAATACGAAAAGATCGTCGAGTGATCTTATCTTCTTCACGCTCATTAAATTATTTGAAGAGTCATCCATCTGACGGTAGGTTATCTCTTTCTCGGTTTGGATAGGACTATTTATGAGAAAGGAACACTCCAGCCAATCATGACTAGAAGAGTTCTCTAAGGTATGATTTTACACTTTTTCAGGCCTTAGAGACTAAATCATATGAAAAAGGAACCCCATGGAGTTTTCTTTTGTATTCATTCAGACTCTCTAAACATGAACAATATCGAGTTTTCTTTCAGTGGACTCATTAAATTAAAGATTGAGAGACCCGTTTTGGGAATGAACCCCTCCTCTCTCAGGTTCGTAAAACATATGAGTCTAGACTTGTCTTCTAAGAAGCTATACCAAGTGTTTGTTACCCTCTTTGAACTCGTAAAACCTAAAAGAGGCACTCATCAATGATGATGGGGAAAATGGGAAGGGAATCATTTTTTAAATAATGACAGTTTTTGTCATTACCTTTGAACATGGCACTTGTCTGCACAATCATGTCATTCAATTGGGTATTCAGCTAATCTTCGTGACGATCCAATTTCATGAGTCATGCCAATCCTTTGAGTCTTTCAAAAAAATGCATTGTCCACTGTCACATTGTGTATCTGTCCTATCTAGTCATGCTGCCAAGTCATTTTGTCGTGCCGCCCGATGTTCAAAGGGGATCTGAAGAAGTTTTACCTCTGCAGTCTACACAATCTTTGTGTCAGTATCTTTAAGTCAGTCATATGGTTACTACATTCACATCATTCCAGAACTATGTTTCGAGTTTCGTGTCATCGATGTGGGACTCATCATGGCCCTCCTTCGATGAGACTATTCACGTCGACATCAGCTCATCATTTGGGAAATAGTCTTAGAGACAATATTTAGTAACTTGAGATCTGTATGCCTTAATGACAGATTCTCTCTCTCTTGACATAGGTTCACATCATTGAACTTTGATCGATAGAATCGACTGGGTGTTTGACATCAGGACATCTATTCGCACTCAGTAGATTGTACTAGGGTACCTTGGGAATCATTGACATTAATGGTGATATTCCTCACACTTGTTAATGGTTCACATCATTGGCTGGTAATAAAGTGGTTTCTACCATGTTTGACTTCATATCATTGTAATCACATCGATAGAATCGTACTTTGTGGAAGATGAGACGAAGAAACTGGGCATTTGTTTAAAAGCGCTCATTGCTTTTTCCCCAGGTTGCGATGGAGTTTTGTATATCTAGCATGTATCCACATTTGTATGGTCATGGCTATGCTCAAATTTGCATTTGTATGACATAGATCTACGTTGTATGTCTTGTAGCTATGTCCAAGTTTGAGTCCTCTATCACATGGATCTACATTGTATTCTAGTAGCCATGCTTATTTATTCCACTCATGGATCTGCCTTGTATTGGTCTTCAGCTGTGAGTTTCGTTACTTGTGTCTATGAGTCAACATACTGGTGTACTATAGATGCCTACTTGACTGCATGCTCCGATCGAGCCAACATTTTCATCTCATGACAATGACTTGTTCTCAAAGCTTTTGTTTATCGTATCACTCTAAGACTCATGCTTTGGGGGGCATCCTGTTCTACCAAAATCCTGTCTCCATCATGTGATAAGACATTTGACATAACTATTTGCCCTTAATTCCATATTTTGGAGTGGAAACTAAATGGTTTTCCATAAATCCGTCATACAAATTCCTAGCACCACGCATGCCCCTTTATCCAGGAGAAGTACCCCTGCTCACATCGCTTTTCATCGGTTGTCCACAAGCGGTGCCACCACCCATTTCCCCTGGTCCATAGGTGGTTATTACCAGATCTTCTCTGTCATAGAAGGAGAAGCACGGTACCCTAGGTAAAAAGGGAAAAATAGAAGTTTCTTGAGGCTTCTAGATGATAAGCCTTGAGATATTCATTATCCATACTATTGTGGGTTGGTTGAGCTCGAGATCCGTCATCCTAGGATCTTAGAGGCCACCTCACCCACTAATTTCTCAACCATTTCTATCCATTAAATCCCTATCAATATGAACTCATAACCATGGTTGAGGGAAGAACATTGAAGGTATTGTTATGCTGTTGAATTGATTCTTGGCCCAAGATCATTTGGAGAGAGCATAGAGAGCTAGAGTTGGAGCTTTTGGGGATGAAGAGCTGGTTTCATGGAGATGCATGTCAACACTAAGGATTGGTTGTGAACTTCTTCATATTTTCTAATGCAAGTTGATTTTCTGTCCCATATACATTGTTGATGTTTGATTTCAGATATATATTGCTAGATTCCTTAGTCACTAGCATAGATTAGTAGATCGTATTTGGGTTGCTTTGATTCATTTCGTGTTGAGCTTGATTGTAGGTACACAGATGAAATGTCAAAGCCTTGTATTCTAGATATCTATAGCATCTAGAGAGAGTCTTCAACCTCTGTCCTCTATTTGTTCTGGATCTGAACCATTTAGACGAGTGTAACTCCTTGCTGTTCGCAGGAGGTGAAA
>LPNX010978907.1:365874-390368 GCA_001517045.1 Pseudotsuga menziesii | reverse complement strand
AAAATAATAAATAATTGTATAATGCGAAAAAAATTAACAAAAAAATATGCACATCACACTGCATTTTATGTAGATCATTCTCATATATTTATTTTTTTTAAATTTATAATGCAAGATTGAATTACTCTACGTGGACACGAGCCACTTATTAGCTTCTTCAAATTTTTAAGGTCACACAGTTCATTAAATGCAAAAATTCACACATTAAATGACATCGGAATATTTTTTTAAAAATATCACTATGAAGCCAACATAATATTCTACAATTTGTTTTTTTACTGCAAGTCAAAATTCACATGGCATATATGCATTTTGAGGGCTTCTATCTAGCACATGAGTAAAAAATCAGGTTTTCATCGCCAAATTTTGCCAAAAAGTGTTACCCATCTTCATGGAATCACCCAAATATTCCCTCTAACATATAGAAGAAGGAAATATTATGGATGGTGATATTTGGTTAAATATAATGAATGTAGGAATGATTATCATTATGAACTCCTACAAGTAGTAAATGATTCAAAATAAGAATTGAAAAGTGTTAAAGAAGATAATGAATGCATCTTAAAATCACAAGAAGAACTAAATACTGTCATATTAATTAAATACATCATAATGAAGAATAAAAGAATAAAGGCCCCGAGCTAGAAATGGAAGTAACTACACCTTATACACATAAGTTAGGAAATTTTTTTTTTTTCTAATAATGAGACCGAGTCTTCAAGTGAAGAATTAGCTAAACAAAGTAGGGGAAAATACAAGGATTCTAGTGAAAGGAGTGATAGTAACCAACAAAAAAAGAAATATAATCCATATGACGAAATTATGGGTGAGTTTAAAAATATTAAGCCTCATATTTTCAATGGAGAAATTGGAAAGGGAGAAGAAGTAGAAGATTGTATTTTTCAAATGAAAAATTATTTCCAAATCTATAACTATTCAGATGAGTTAAAGGAAAAAATGAAAATCTAAAACTTAACTAGGAAAGTTGATATTTGGTCACAATACATCAGAAAGGAAAAGAACATTAAAAAATTTTATGTAACAAGGAGAAATTTTAAGAAATACTTTAAATTACAATAATTATTAGAAAAATGTTATGATGAAAAAGATGAAGAATTTTATGAATTGAGATTAGGTGAAATGACAATGAAAGAACTATGTAGTAAATTCCTATGTTTATTATGTTATGTACCATATATTCTCAATGAAAAACAAAAAAAAAAGCGGTTCCTTAGTTGCTTACCTCTTATGTTTAAAGAGATAATCGAATATGATAATCCAAAAACTCTGGAAGAGGATATGAGAGAAGCAAATTTATGCTATGACAAAAAAACAAACAAGAAAGTATACATAATTGGAAAAATAAAAGATGTGAACATTTTGAATAGAAAAAGAATGGCACATTTTTTTATAAAAATTATGGAAATAATTATCAAGGTTATCAAGAATTGATTTTAAAAACAATAAACTATAGGATCCTACTGCAATAAAAGAAAGAGAAGTACCCACTGGTTATAATAAAAACACTCCACAAAGGGAAGCATCAAAATCTTGGGAATGCGGTGAACCACATTATTTCAAATATTATCCTATAAGAAGGAAAAATATTAATAGTGTGAATACAATTCAAGAAGATACTACTGTGGGAGATATAACAAGGAGCATGCTCATAATTAGTGCATATTTGGAGAGTAGTAAAGCAGATCATCAAACATCTATGGTTGAAATCGAAGGTATGTTAAAAGATAAACCAATATCTATAAAGATTGATCCATGTGAAATTTTAAGTTATATTTCACTAAAAATTGTAGATCAATGAAAACTAAAACAAAATAAATTTGAAAATTATAGGTTAGTTCAACTTGCTACAAGCACATAGCGAAAAGTAACTAGTTTTGTGAAGAATTGTGAATTTTATATGAATGGTTTTAAGACGCAAGTTGATTTAAATATTCTAACCTTAGGATCTTATGGATTTTTGATAGGAATGGATTGGTTAGAGGTTGAATAGAGTTATTTCAAACTTCAATGATAAAACATTTTTATGTTTAGATGAAAAAGGTAATACTATTGTCGTAAAAGGAATTTCAAGAAAAATCACTATAAGAGAAATTTCAGATTTACAAATGAAAATGCATGTTTGTAAAGGTTACAAGGTATTTGCAATTCATATAATAGATGATAGAAAAAAAATCAATTCAAATTGGAATACATACCAATTTTAAAATACTTTAAAGATGTATTTTCGGAAGGAATTCTCGGATTACCTCCAAAAAGAGATACATATTTTACAATTGATTTGGTACCAAGGGTGGCACTGGAATTGAAAGATCCATATCGTATGAAAATTTTGGAACTTAATGAGTTAAAATCACAAATACAAGTGTTAATTGATAAAACGTACATTCTACCAAGTCTTTCCCTATGGGGAGCACCGGTGTTTTTCGTAAAGAAAAAGGAAACTACTTTACGATTATGTATGGATTATATACAACTTAATAAAATTGCAATTAAAAATAGATACCCCCTACCTCATATTGATTATCTATTTGATGAGTTTCAAGGAGAAAAACTATTTTCTAAAATAGACTTGATATAGGGATATCATAAAGGATGGATTAAAGATGAAGATATCTTTAAAACAACCTTTAGAACTAGATACAACCATTATGAATTTTTCGTAATGCCCTCTGGGTTAAAAAATGCACCAACAAATTTTATGTGTCTAATGAACAACATATTAAGTAAGTATTTAGATAACATTTTAGTCGACTTTATCGACAACATAGTAATTTATTCTAAAAATAAACGAGGACATGAAGAACACTTACAAATAGTTTTACAAATGTTAAGAGAACAACAATTATTTTTCATATTTATCGAATGTGACTTTTTCAAAGATATAATTCAATATTAAGGACATGTGGTGTATAAAGAAAGAATATCAGTAGATCCTGATAAAATTAAAGCTATCATGGAATGACATGTGCATAAAAATGTAACTAATATAAGATCTTTTGTGGGGATTGATAGATATTATCATAAATTCATTGAAGGATTTTCTAGAATTGTAAATCATATAACCTCATTACAAAATAAAGGTATGAAATTCAATTAGAATGAAAAATGTGAAGAAAGTTTTATTAAATTAAAACATGTATTAACAACAGCTCCTATCCTAAAGATTACTGATCCATACAAATACTGTGTCGTATGTACATATGCATGTAAGAAAGGTTTAGGTGGGGCATTAATTCAGGAAAATTATGTTATAGCTTATGCGTCTAGAAAGTTTAAAGAATGGGAAAAGAATTATGCTACTCTTGATCTAGAATTAGTTGCTATCATACATGCCCTTGACATGTGGCGACACTATTTTATAAAAAGAATATTTTTATGTCTAATAATATAAGTCTAAAATATTTATTTGGCCAATAAAACCTTAATGCAAGAAAACCTAGGTGGTTATCCTTCTTAAGAAAACACGACTTTGAAATAAAACAAATAAAAGGGAAGGAAAATAAAGTAGCAGACACTTTAAGTCGTCATGCAAATTTGTTATATGTAACTGCAAGTAGTAGATATAAGACATATCTAGAAGATAAAATTGAAAACACAACAAATTTTGATAACGATTATCTAAAATTAAAAGAGAAGACAACAGGAAACAAAGTGAATCATGTAAAAAGAGAATTCGGTTTGAACAAAAAGGGATTGTTAATACATAAAAGAAGACTATATATATCTAACCGATAAGAAATTAAACTTATCGGTATGAATGAATTACATAAAATACCATGTTCAAAACATCGTCGATATCATAAAATGATTACCATGATAAGAAAAGATTTATTTTGTCCTAACATGAAAAATGAAGTGGTAGAATACTTATCTAGATGTATTGAATGGAATCAAGTAAAAGATGAACATCAACATCCATATGGATTGTTACAACTATTACTTAATGCAGAATGGAAACGAGAGATTATCAATTTAAGGATTTCATAACTAGGTTACCTAAAAATTCTAAACAAAATGAGACAATTATGGTTGTGGTGTATAATCTTAGTAAAGAAGCCCACTTTATTCCAGTTCAGTCTACATATAAAGCTATTAATATTGTTGATATTTTTATGAAGGAAATTTTTAGATTGCATGGTGTACCCAAAATAGTAATTTCAGATAGAGATGCAAAATTTATGGGAAATGTTTTGAAAAATTTATTTAAAGGTCTAAGTACACAATTAAATTTTAGTACTACATATAATTTATAGAACGATGGTTAAACTCAAAGGGTAGATTAGATTTTAGAATATATTATTAGAGTGTACGTAATGGATAAACCAGATAAATTGGAAGATTATTTACATATTGTAGAATTTTCATATAATAATGATTTTCAAGATTCATCTAGATTAAGTCCATTTGAAATACTGTATGGACGAAAATGTAATACTCCAATTTCTTGGAGTAATCCATTCCATATATTAATGTTAGGACATCAAATGTTGAAAGATATGGAACTAAGAGTGAAACATGCACACCATAACTTGAAGGAAGCTCCAGATATGAAAAAATGTTACGGCGACTTAAAAAGAACTCCATGAGAGTTCCATGTAGGATATCATGTTTATGTGAAATTCAAACCCATAAAAATTTCCCTAAGATTGGAAAAATATGCAAAATTGACACCCACGTATCATGGACCTTTTGAAATATTAGCAAAGGTTGGACGAGTGGCATATCAATTAACATTACCACCTACTATAAAAGTACATAATGGTTTCTATGTTTTGATTTTAAAGAAATGAGTTAATGATGCTACTCATGTGGTCAACTAGAATGTTATACAAGTGGAACCCGAAGCCTAACTTCAAGTGGATACGAAACATATCGTCGACATGAGAGAAATTTCACTCTGGAACTGTACCATCAAACATGTCAAGGTGGAGTGGAATCACCTTATTTCATAAGAGTCCACTTCATAATTGGAATGTAATATGCGAGAGCCATACCCAATTCTATTTCAAAATGATTTAGAAGAATTTTAAAAGTTAACACCGAGGATGATGTTAGTTTTAAAGCGGATGTGCATGTAACACACCAAATATTTATTAATTGTTAAAGACTTAAAATTATTATTTTTGTGATTTTGACCAAGTGAGGTAAAATAAATGTAATAGAATTATTATTATTTAATAATTGAAAATGGGAGGATCAAAACTATAATAGTCATTAAAGAGTGTTTGGTGACCCACAAGGAGGAATGACAAGTGGGAAAATTGTTGAATGAAAACTCAAGTGATGCAAAAGGAATCCTACCTAAAAATTAGGTCAAGACTCATTGTGGAGTAATAATGAACATGTGCCTCATAAATGACCAAGTCCTAGGAAAAATATTATAAGTATCGAACCCATCGAATAAGAAGGACACTTGAGATTGAGGGGAAATGATCGAGTTTATGTAGAGAGAGGGCATTGATCAGTCTTTGTCCTTGTGGTTCAACAAATAGGATCGAGGGTTCTAGAGTAAGTAACTTGTATGATCTGGGAGTTTGATTAGGATGAACGAAAGCCTTTCGTTTTGTTTACCCATTAGTGGTGATAGGCTCCATCATTTTAATAATGTATTATTAGATTTTCTAGTTATATTTCTAAAACAATTATTATTATGAATAAGCTATAGCACCAGCAAGGTGACAACCTGCATGCGCCGATACCAGGGGACAAGGTTAGAAGAGCTCCATTGCAGGTGTTCCGAATAAAAAAGGATTAAGCACTGGGGATTAAATCTCTATGGTGCATTTCTGCGGCCTCTTGTGAAGTGGAAATTTCAGATGTTGGAACAAGCCTTTTAGCTCCAACTCATTGATTAAATAGTTTATTCTTGCTAATTTTTTTTAGTATAGTTTATATAATAGAAATTATAGATCAAGTACATTAACAATATTTTTTTCTATTGTAGACTAATTTATGTACCAAGTTTGTAGCAATCATAATTAAATATTCTTACAGAGTTCAATATCATGCTAGAAAAACCCTATGTAATTCTAGTATAACTCAAATAGAATAAATAACTGATAATTTATTATAAATATTTAGCAATGTATAGAGGTAGAAAATACAGCCAATAGAATTCATATAAAACAAATATTATCATTATAATTATGAACAATGATTATGTCATTAGGGAATTTTTTTATAAAAACCTAGTTTTATTAACAAACTGAAATAATCCATAATTTAAAAACTGAATCGAGAGGTTAAAAAAAAATTCCATATACAATGATAAAATACATCCATAATCCAATTCATCGGATTAACCAGTTAATACAAATCCATAAAGAGAATGGTATCAAAGTCACAAACCAAACTATATCTGTTTTCTTAAAGCATTTAAGCTTGTCTTAGGAAATAAGAGGCTAAGAAGCCCTCTCTTCCACAATCCCAAAACCTAAAAAATGGAAAAAATAGAACTCTTCCTACCAATGGTCTATGGTTATGGATACCTTGATTACTTAGCAAGGGAATCTGCTCATAATTGTAGACATTCCCATGCTAGCATTGTACCCATGCATGTAAAATATTTTGGAGTTAGGGTTGGATTCAAATACATACTAGAAACCATGTTTAAAAATGAAAGTTTAGGTTAAATACTAACTGAGATATATCAATCGATTATAGTGATGGAAACATAAATATTCCTTGTTCATAAATATTTCCATACTCTCTAGTTTAGTATATAAACTTGATTCAAGGACCATTCTCAAACTAAAGATGCGAAATTTCTAGCCTATGCCAAGAAAAAACAATCCAAGTTAAAATTGTAAAGAGGAATATTTAAAGGTTTAAACCATAAACCCTAAGAAATGGAAGTAACTACTTAGATTTTTTAAAATGTAACTTATGATAGGAGGAAGGCCATAGGTTTAGAACTGAGTCAAAATCCAGGAGAAATGATAGACGAGGTCATCTTATATCCTTTTTTGTTTGAGAATAAAAATAGAACCGACTATGTAATTAAAAACGAGTGTCATTACATGGCCTCATTCTCCTCTTCACCTACAACATAAAATTCATGTCTTAGAAACTATTTATTGAGTATATTTTGAACTGTAAAAGCTATGCAAAGTAAAAACTCTTACCATTTTAAATGTTAGAGGGTATCATGGTTTCTTCCTCCTCTTTGTTTAAACCATAATTTTACACCTATGTAGAAAACATACTCATCATCTAAAATCCTTAATAAATATTTATTTAAAACTACACTATTGAATAATACGTTTACCTTGAGGAAATGATGGCTTCCTCTTTGTGGAATGAAGCTCCATAATGAACAGTCAAAGGAAGGAACCAAACCATTAACCATTTCACATAGAGAAATAGAGAAGTTCCTTAAAAATATGCAGAAGTTAAATTTATAGAGATCGCCTTAGTTTCAACCCACACTTATAAACTTAAAAAAATAAAAAAATAATCATTGCAGAGCTCGAATGAGCAACATGAACTTCATAACCAGAGAATCAAACTTGTGTCCACACTAGGGAAAGCTCCTTAACCTTAACAAGGTAATAACCTTGAGCGACGAGGTAAGAAAAAATGTTCACCCATAAATAACCATCATAGTGGTGAAAGAACCGGATTTATGACACAGTAAATGAGATACACTTTCCAACTTTTATAAAATCCAATAAATATTACATGCAACGACGTGGAGAAAAGGTAGGTTATAGGTGGAGGACTAAGATTCTGTTGCAATGAGAAAGGCATGATAAGTAGTTTAGACGATTCCATAAGAATTAAAACTGTCCTAGTTGTGCTTTCAACTCACAGGGCACACGTTCAGACATCAAATTCTACCATAAAAACTTCGACATAAACCTTCCAACTTCTTAAGCATTAAACCTTTCCTTATAATTATCAAACCATATAAACAACTTTGTAAAGTTTTACAACCATATTTATAAGTTTCTAAACATAGGTCAAGTTAATACTATTAACGTCACATGGATAGTTATAACTTTCAAACCTTCAACAATATCAAAATCAAGTCATTTAAACCTTGTTCGAAGGTATTGTTAAACATAGAATTTAAACCTTAGCATAAACCTTCATACATATAAACTAGAATCATAGTACTTTGATTCAAAAATTACCCAAGGCTTAGGACTAAGGTTAAACCTTATGGTATTGATCATAACTTGTGTAACTCAGACTTCAATGTTAATCACCTTGTTAAGGAACCACAGGTACATGTGTAACATCTCAAAATTCTCAAACAATTTTGTTTTGTTAATATATATATATGCATATGAGATAGAGGTGTTAACTCTTAACTTTATTCATCAATGGTCCTAGTGATATACTATATGTGATATGGAAAATGTTCAACCTTTCTTTATGTATTTAGAACCTTCATAGAATTGGATATATCCTCAGCCTATGTATGTGTCATGAGATGACTTTATATTAGGTACTAACACTACCTTGTGATTAGTCGTTGTTTTTTTAAATTGATATGATAGCGAGCTGCATTGTTATTATTTTTGGAGCGTCTCCCTTTCGGCATTAGGCCTAAGGATTGTTGAATTAATTAGAAATGTGCTAATTCTCATTTGTTTGTTTCATTTATATAGTGATAACACTACGAGTAAATTTCTTCTTGAGTTAGAGGGTTTGATTAACGCGTAAGATGAAGGGTATTAGTTATAATAAAATCTTGGATACTTCACAAATATCTAAAGGAAACTATGATCATTAAATAGCATGAGAGTTCAATCCTTGGGCTCATGACCTAGCATATGCAAATATTATTTGATTGATACCATAGCTTAATACTTGGGTTTTTCCATGTATTATGGACACCTTTTAAATATTGGTTAACATTTATACTATAGGAATGTCTTGAAATTTTATTAATGTGTTTGGAAACATTACTTGGTTCACATTATACGATGGATTTTGCATGTTGACTGGACCCTTATGGGAAACATTAACTGTCATCTCATCAAGCACTGTGTAGGGGCACAGATTTTTAGCATGCACTTACTGTTGGTTTGTACTCTACATTAAAGTGTGGTACTTTCATCTATTGTAGCAATCAAGCTATCCCTTTTTCTCCAATTGAGGGATTTCCCTCAATTCGTTTTCAATTTGGTTTTGTTTCTCCTTGGAAGAGCTCAAATTTTCTATGGTTTGGTATGAATTTGACCACTGGTTCTGGATTTAACCATGGTCATAGCCATCCTGCGCCTCGTTTTGGTGGCTCTTTGGGCATATCAGACACTGATAAATCTCATTGTAGTAAGCATGGATTCTCTATCTCTTCAACTCAACACTTTTGTTAATGGGTAATAACTCTCCTACTAGTGCATACCTATGGGAATGCTATCTCAGGGTTCAAATCGATTTCTTGTCCCTAAGGTAAAATTCAATCCTATTTTGGTGTTTCCAACTTCCTTCAATGTTTATGTTATTGGTTTTCAAAATGTTTAATTTGGTTTGTAACCTCCCATTTGAATGGTGGTATGATCCCAGGGTTCAACCTCAAAGTGAGGGTTTTGGATGGCTTTGTTGCCATTATTTTGGGTAAGCCACCAATCGTAGATTCAAATTCTCAGGGAGCAAATCACTAGTAGCAACATGGGTAACCTTGTGTAATAACTTTGCGATGGGTGTTTATCAGTTCACTTGTTTTGTAATGTCGAGGTTTAATACTATTTTGTTGGAACAACGACATTGTTTCTCAATGAAAACTCTTATGAATACACCAATGCTAGTTTTGGTTGATAAGGATTTGCATACACAGAAATTGGTAATTGTTTTTAAGAGTTCGTACCTTATAGGATCTTGTATATGTATATTTTGGCAACATCGTGGGTTTTTACATACGTATTTTGAGCCTCTCTTTCTTAGGTTTATACCGATGTGAATATGTATTAGCTTATTTTGGTTGAATGGATACATGTTTTGGGTTTCTAAATCCCTCAATGTTAAATGTATTTATCTTATTTCTTAATTTGATGTATTAGTGTTGTGCATAAAGGGTTGTGTTAAATGATTTATGGCTTTAGTATGTATGCAATTTTGGGGTATTTCCTATTTGATTCGAGGACTGTGAGAGGGTGGGGGTTAATAGTATCAGTTGTGCAACTATAATAGTCGTAAATCATATGCATATATTGGTTTAATATATGTTGATAGGATTATTTACTTTTTTTATGGTTTGGTGTTCCTCTAAAGAAAAAAACACGTACCGTTTTTTATATGGAACCCTACCATGGTTCAGTTTGTTCTGATCTCTTTTTATTAATTTGTTGATTCAATTCTATTTAGAGTTTGAGTTTAAATAGGGGTTATTAAGGATATTTGGGCTATATTTACTAAGTATTGTTTATGAATTTAAATCTCTATGTCTGAATGCATATGAGTGTACAAATATTTTGTTTATGTTTTAGTTTTATGTGTTTACCTTGTTATAAAACTTATTGGTATTTATGGTTAGGGTTTAGATAGTCTATCTTCCTCATAGTTTCTTATGCATGCAAATGTTTTACCGAAATCCTATTAATTTCTATCTAACCTATGAATAGGAAATTGATGGATGTACATATTTATCATTATGTTTCCTTAATATTTTCAAATAAATTATAATCTATCGTATTCCTATATTTAATATAGGTTCTAAGGATGTTTAATCCTAGGGTTTCAATGCATGGTGACAATATTTAAATAAAATAAATCTAAACCCTATCTAAAACATAATCAATAATGATTCAAATAGATAATGTTTAAGTAAAAGAATAGAACATCAGATCCTAAACATTCCTACACAATAAACTATCCATAACTTGCTTACATAATAAGGAATGAATTTAACGAATGGACAATTATAAAACCCAAACAATAATTCAACCTAAGAAAAATGATGCTCTCTCCTAATAATATTAAGAAGTATAAGAGTTAGAAATTCTAATAGCCGGAATGAAATATAATAAATACTTCCTTTCTAGCCAAGCAACTTAACTCAAAATATAAAGAAGGCATAAAATGGAATTATCTCCTGAGAATAATACAACAATAATAGCTCAAATAATACATCTAAAGAACCTTTCATGAAACTTGATATGGGACTACCTAGTTCCACCCTACTATAGATAACTACAACTATTCAACACCTTTTAACCTTTTGCAAATATCGCTCCCAAGATGAACCAAGATTATCAGTAATCTACAAGTAGGGTTATTTGATGTGAAATTATTTCCTTTAAGTAGATGCTTCCTTTAGGTTCCATTTACTCAGCATTATGAATCCGTTTACATGCAAATATTCATGTTTCATGAGTTCTTCGTTCTAGACCACACCATTGGAACAAAACTAACTTTGAGTACTCAGATCGAAATCTAGGCCATACCTTTTGGGGAAAATAGGTATCTTTTCCCTCTGCAAGCTTCTCCATCTACCTTTCATTCTTACATTTTTATAATATTTTAAGGGAGAAATTTCTCTCTCTCTCTCTCTCTCTCTCTCTCTCTCTCTCCTTTCAGGTTCAGAAAGTTATTTTAAGGGAGGAATTTCTCTCTCTCTCTCTCTCTCTCTCTCCTTTCAGGTTCAGAAAATATGTGATCATAGAGGAAATTCAAAAGAAGAGAATATCTGTTTTTTTCCATCAGAATAGTGAAGATAGCTCAACAACCTCAAAGAATAGTCAATCCCAAGTAAAAAGAAGTTTCTTGAGTCAAGAAGCAGTTAGGGCATGCCTTTTCATTTTATCACAATTTATTTAAAATTTTAATTATTAAATATATTATTTATGTTATCTCTTTTTAAACCTTTATAATTCTCATAAGTCCTAGACCCCTAATAGGTTTTGTCCCCTTCTAACACTAGTCGCTCCATATCAAGTTGCCAGAAATAATTAAGGTTCCACTTTGATAAAGTATCATAGTTTATCCCTATGTTTATTCATTAAAAAGGAAAGGATAGGATTCCCTTGTAGCCTCCTCCCTTTCCCATGTGGATTCTTTAAGTTGAAAGTGAATCCATTACACCTTCACCTAAATGATAGTTATGTTCGTGAGTCATGTTTTGCTCCAATCCAGTATATACTATAGTTCTAGAAGGAATTCACCTTCTCGTTCCATGTATAATAGATTCCAATCAATAATATGTTTAGGATCATATACATATTTATTTAAAACAGATCCATGGAATACATCATGGAATTTAATGTGATATGGTAAGGTTAGCCGATATGCTACTTGACTTATCTTTGCCAGAACTTTAAGGTTCCAAAATATCTTGGGGCCAACTTGCTGCATTTTCTCTTTATAAGTGCGCTTCTATTTGATTTGAATTTTAGGTACACGTGATCATCTATGTTATACTCTTTATCTCAATGAAAGTTATCAACATAACTTTTCTATCGATACTCGACTGGTTTTAAATTCTACTTTACCCTATGAACTATATTTTCCATATATTTAAGCAAATCAGGTCCTAACATAAGACTATCCACTAGATCATCGCAAGTAGTAACTTATGATAGGAGGAAGGCCATAGGTTCGGAGCTGAGTCAAAATCCAGGAGAAATGATAGACGAGGTCATCTTATATCCTTTTTTGTTTGAGAATAAAAATAGAACCGACTATGTAATTAAAAACGAGTGTCATTACATGGCCTCGTTCTCCTCTTCACCTACAACATAAAATTCATGTCTTAGAAACTATTTACTAAGTATATTTTGAACTGTAAAAGCTATGCAAAGTAAAAAGCCTTACCATTTTAACTGTTAGAGGGTATAATGGTTTCTTCCTCCTCTTTGTTTAAACCATAATTTTACACCTATGTAGAAAACATACTCATTATCTAAAATCCTTAATAAATATTTCTTTAAAACTAGACTATTGGATAATACATTTACCTTGAGGAAACGACGGCTTCCTCTTTGTGGAATGAAGCTCCATAATGAACAGTCAAAGGAAGGAACCAAACCATTAACCATTTCACATAGAGAAATAGAGAAGGTCCTTAAAAATATGTAGAAGTTAAATTTATAGAGATCATCTTAGTTTCAACCCACACTTATAAACTTTAAAAAACAAAGAAAATGATAATTGCAGAGCTTGAATGAGCAACATGAACTTCATAACCAGAGAATCAAACTGGTGTCCACACTAGGGAAAGCTCCTTAACCTCGACAAGGTAATAACCTTGAGCGACGAGGTAAGAAAAAAATTTCACCCATAAATAACCATCACAATGGTGAAAGAACTGGATTTATGACACAATAAATGAGATGCACTTTCCAACTTCTATGAAATCCCCTAAAGATTACATGCAACGACATGGAGAAAAGGTAGGTTATAGGTGGAGGACTAATATTCTGTTGCAATGAGCAAGGCATGATAAGTAGTTTATACAATTCCATAAGAATTAAAAATATCATAGTTGCGCTTTGAACTCATATGGCACACGTTCGGACATCAAATTCTGCCATAAAAACTTTGAAATAAACCTTCCAACTTGTTAATAAGCATTAAACCTTTCCTTATAATTATCAAACCATATAAACAACTTTGTAAAGTTTTACAACCATATTTATAAGTTTCAAAACATAGGTCAAGTTAATACTATTACCATCACATGGATAGTTATAACTTTCAAACCTTTAACAATATCAAAATCGAGCCATTTAAACCTTGTTCGAAGGTATTGTTAAACATAGAATTTAAACCTTAGCATAAACCTTCATACATATAAACTAGAATCATGTTACTTTGATTCAAAAATTACCCAAGGCTTAGGACTAAGGTTAAACCTTATGGTATTGATCATAACTTGTGTAACTCAGGTTTCAATGTTAATCACCTTGTTAAGGAACCACAGGTACATGTGTAACATCTCAAAATTCTCAAACAATTTTGTTTTGTTAATATATATGCATATGAGATAGAGGTGTTAACTCTTAACTTTATTCATCCATGGTCCTAGTGATATACGATATGTGATATGGACAATGTTCAACCTTTCTTTATGTATTTAGAACCTTCATAGTATTGGATATATCCTCAGCCTATGTATGTGCAATGAGATGACTTTATAGTAGGTACTAACACTACCTTGTGATTAGTCATTTTTTTAAAATTGATATGATAGCGAGCTGCATTGTTATTATTTTTGGAGCGTCTCCCTTTCGGCATTAGGCCTAAGGATTGTTGAATTAATTAGAAATGTGCTAATTCTCATTTGTTGGTTTCATTTATACAGCGATAACACTATGAGTAAATTTCTTCCTAAGTTAGAGGGTTTGATTAATGCGTAAGATGAAGGGGTATTAGTTATAATAAAATCTTAGATATACTTCACAAATACATAAAGGAAACTGTGATCATTAAATAGCATGAGAGTTCAATCCTTGGGCTCATGACCTATCATATGCAAAGATTATTTGATTGATACCATAGATTAATACTTAGGGTTTTCTATGGATTATGGACACCTTTTAATTATTGGTTAACATTTATACTATAGGAATGTCTTGAAATTTTATTAATGCATTTGGAAACATTACTTGGTTCACACTATACGATGGATTTTTCATTTTGACTGGACCCTTATGGGATACATTAACTATCATCTCATCAAGCACTGCGTAGGGGGACAGATTTTGAGCATGCACTTACTGTTGGTCTGTACTCTGCATTAAAGTGTGGTACTTTCCTCTATTGTAGCAATCAAGCTATCCCTTTTTCTCCAGTTGATGGATTTCCCTCAATTCATTTTTGATTTGGATTTGTTTCTCCTTGGCAGAGCTCAAATTTTCTATGGTTTGGTATGAATTTGACCGTTGGTTCTGGATTTAACCATGGTCATAGCCATCATGTGCCTTGTTTTGGTGGATCTTTGGGAATATCAGCCACTAAGAAATCTTGTTGTAGTAAGCATGGATTCTCTATATCTTCCACTCAACACTTTTGTTAATGGGTAATAACTCTCCTACTAGTGCATGCTTATGGGCATGCTATCTTAGGGTTCAAATCCATTTCTGGTCCCTAAGGTAAAATTCAATCCTATTCTGGTGTTTCCAACTTCCTTCAATGTTTATGTTATTTTTTTTCAAAATGTTTAATTCGGTTTGTAACCTCCCATTTGAATGGTGGTATGATCCTAGGGTTCAACCTCAAAGTGAGGGTTTTGGATGGCTTGGAGGACGAGTTTTGCTGCCATTATTTTTTGTAAGCCACCAATCATAGATTCAAATTCCTAGGGAGCGAATCACTAGTAGCAACATGGGTAACCTTGTGGAATAACTTTGCAATGGGTGTTTATCAATTCATTTGTTTTGTAATGTTGAGGTTTAATATTATTTTGTTGGAACAACAACATTGTTTCTCAATGAAAACTCTTCTGAATAATCCAATCCTAGTTTTGGTTGATAAGGATCTCAATACACGAAAATTGGTAACTATTTTTAAGAGTTCGGACCTTACAGGATCTTGTATATGTATATTTTAGAAACATTGTGATGTTTTTACACAAGTATTTTAAGCCTCTCTTTCTTAGGTTTATACCAATGTGAATATGTATTAGCTTATTTTGGTTGAATGGATGCATTTTTTGGGTTTCTAAATCCCTCAACATTGACTGTGTTTATCTTACTTCTTAATTTGATATATTAGTGTTGTGCATAAAGGGTTGTGTTAAATGATTTATGGTTTTAGTATGTATGCAACTTTGAGGTATTTCCATTTTGATTCGACGACTGTGAGGGGGTGGGGGGTAATAGTATCAGTCATGCAACTATAATAGTCGTAAATCATATGCATATATTGGTTTAATATATGTCAATAGGATTATTTACTTTGTTTATGGTTTGGTGTTCCTCTAAAGAAAAAAACACCTGGCGTTTTTTATATGGAACCCTACCATGGTTCAGTTTGTTCTGATCTCTTTTTATTAATTTGTTGATTCAATTCTATTTAGAGTTTGAGTTTAATTAGGGGTTATTAAGGATATTTGGGCCTTATTTACTAAGTATTTTTTATGAATTTAAATCTCTATGTATGAATGCATACAAGTGTACAAATATTTTGTTTATGTTTTAGTTTTATTTGTTTGCCTTGTTATAAAACTTATTGGTATTTATGGTTAGGGTTTAGATATTCTATCTTCCTCATAGTTTCCTATGCATGCAAATGTTTTACCGAAATCCTATTAATTTCTATCTAACCTATGAATAGGAAACTGATGGATGTACATATTTATTGTTATGTTTCCTTAATATTTTCAAATAAATTATAATCTATCGTATTCCTATATTTAATATATGTTCTAAGGATGTTTAATCCTAGGGTTTCAATGCATGGTGACAATATTTAAATAAAATAAATCTAAACCCTATCTAAAACACAATCAATAATGATTCAAATAGATAATGTTTAAGTAAAAGAATTGAACATTAGATTCTAAACATTCCTACACAGTAAACTATCCATAACTTGCTTACATAATAAGGAATGAATTTAACGAATGGACAATTATAAAACCCAAACAATAATTCATCCTAAGAAAAATGATACTCTCTCCTGATAATATTAAGAAGTATAAGAGTTAGAAATTCTAATAACAGGAATGAAATATAATAAATACCTCCTTTCCACCCAAGCAACTTAACTCAAAATATAAAGAAGGCATAAAATGGAATTATCTCCTAAGCATAATGCAACAATAATAGCTCAAATAAATCATTTGAAGAACCTTTCACGAAACTTGATATGGGACTACCTAGTTCCACCCTACTATAGATAACTACAACTATTCAACACCTTTTAACCTTTTGCAAATATCACCCCGAAGATGAACCAAGATTATAAGTCATCTAGAACTAGGTTTATTTGATGTGAAATTCTTTCTTTTAAGTAGATGCTTCCATTAGGTTCCATTTACTTAGCATTCTGAATCCATTTACATGCAAATATTCATGTTTCATGAGTTCTTCTTTCCAAACCACACCATTGGAACAAAACTAACTTTGTGTACTCAGATCGAAATCCAGGACATACCTTTTGGGGAAAACAGGTATCTTTTCCCTCTGCAAGCTTCTCCATCGACCTTTCATTCTTACATTGTTATAATATTTTAAGGGAGGAATTTCTCTCTCTCTCTCTCTCTCTCTCTCTCTCTCTCTCTCTCTCTCTCTCTCTCTCTCCCCCTCTCCCTCTCTCTCTCCTTTCAGGTTCAGAAAGTATGTGATCATAGAGGAAATTCAAAAGAAGAGAATATATATGTTTTTTTTCCATCAGAATAGTGAAGATATCTCAACAACCTCAAATAATATTCAATCCCAAGTAAAAAGAAGTTTCTTGAATCAAGAAGCAGTTAGGGCGTGCCTTTTCATTTCCTCACAATTTATTTAAAAATTTAATTATTAAATATATTATTTATGTTATCTCTTTTTAAACCTTTATAATTCTCATAAGTCTTAGACCCCTAATAGGTTTGTCCCCCTTCTAACACTAGTCACCCATATCTAGTTGCCAAAAATAATTAAGGTTCCACTTTGATAAAGTATCATAGCTTATCCCTATGTTTATTCATTAAAAAGGAAAGGATAGGATTCCCTCGTAGCCTCCTCCCTTTGCCATGTGGACTCTTCAGGTTGAAAGTGCATCCATTACACCTTCACCTAAATGATATTTATGTTCATGACTCATGTTTTTGCTCCAGTCCAGTATATACTGTAGTTCTAGAAGGAATTCACCTTCTCATTCCACGTATAATAGATTCCAATCAATAATATGTTTAGGATCATATACATATTTATTTCAAACAGATCCATGGAATACATCATGGAATTTAATGTGATATGGTAAGGTTAGCCGATATGCTACTCGACTTATCTTTTCCAGACCTTCAAGGGTCCAAAATATCTTGGGGCCATCTTGCTGCATTTTCTCTTTATAACTGTGCTTCTATTTGCTTTGAATTTTAGGTACACGTGATCACCTATGTTATACTCTTTATCTCAATGGAAGCTATCAACATAACTTTTCTATCAATCCTTGACCGGTTTTAAATTATACTTTACCCTATAAACTATATTTTCCAATATTTAAGCAAATCAGGTCCTAACATAAGACTATCAACTAGATCATCGAAAGTAACTAGGGTTGTACATTACATTCTTAACATATCTTCAACAATTTAGTTAGGATGTTCCTTCTATCCATAGGTTTATGGATGGTATGTGGTTCTAGAACTCAATAGAGTGTCTAAACCTACAAATAGAGTCTTCCAAAATTTTCATGTAAACATAAAATCCCTGTCATATATGATTTCCTTAGGGATTTCATGCAATCTAAAAATTTCTTGTAGAAAAATTTCAATAATGTTGACTACTTTTAGAGTATATTTTATTGGAATAAATTGTGCAGATCTTGACAACTTATCTATTAGTACCATAATTGAATCATTTTGTTTTCTTATTTTTTGTAATCTTGTTTTTAAAAAGACACTGATTAATTCCCATTTAAACTATGGTATGGGAAAGTGTAACATACCCATATAACTGACCAAAAATGCATAGACAAATTTTTTTCTTTATATAAACATATATTGCATTAGTAATAAACCCTTGTATACATTCTGTGTCCCACATAATAACAAGACATAGGATTGCATTTGGGGTTTTATCCTAACTCCTTTATATGATCGAAATTAAAAATTAAGGCTAAAAACCTTCCCGCAATAGGCCTTCAACAACGAACCTTCGTGCAACCAGTCTTCCACAATTGTCCTTTCCACATATAAAACTCCCTTTTCCAATCTTGCTTCCACAATGTTGATTACGGGAAAACCCCATATTCTCTTATAATACTCTTCACTTTCCTCCTTCCACCTTCTGCCTTTCGTATTTCGGAATGCGTTTTGTGGTAGGAGAAAACTCTTAAGTTCTCCACTGTTATTTCTCATCCTTTTGCTTTCCGTCTTCCGCCTTCCACATCCTGCGGGAGGATTTCGAGTAGCAGAAAACCTGAAATAAATTACCGTTATATTTTAACTTCTTGATTCTACTTTTCTCCTTTTGCATTCCACGGGAGGACTTTGGGTAGTGGAAATCCAACATTTCTCCTTTATTTTTTTTTGTTTTCTGATTTCCTCCTCCCACCTCCTTCCTTCTGTAGACAGGGTCTAGGATGCAAAAACCCAACATTTTACTTGTTTATTTTTTACTTTCTGATTTCCACTTTCCTCCTTCTGCATTTTGCATGTGGACTTTGGGTAGCAGAAATCCAACATTTTTCCTTATTTTTTTTTATGCTTTCCGATTTTTTCCTTCTGTAGGAGGAGTCCGAGATGCGTAAAAATAATATTTTACCTTATTTCAACTTATCTTTCTTCCTCTTTCCTTCTTCCTTTTGCAGGAGGATTCTGAGGTACGAAAACACTTATGTCAGACGCATTTTCACTCTATAACCAGGATTCTAGCCTCTATGAATCTTAGGAAAAATGCATGGGAAACCAAAAGGCCTATGCAGATGTAAAATGTAGGAGAGTATAACTGTAGTGAACTCTACTTGAAAATTTACACTATCCTACTATGTGTTTCCTTAAGTGAATTCAAGCTTATGAATTCTAGAATAGGTTTCAGTGGCTATTTGCCACACTTTCCTTCATAGTTTACCTTCATCTAAGGACGAAAGTATTATATAGTGACTTCCCTAAGTTAGGTAGGTTTTATCCGAATCAGTACTTAGGCTTTCTACAGGGGTCCCTTACAACTAGACCTAAGTAGGAGAACAATAATACAACCAAATAACTCATCCCAAAACAATAAATATCATAATTAGAAAGGTCATGTGACCACATGGAAAATCTCAGACCCGTAGAATAAAGGATGGCTTCTACAAGCACAAAAGCCATATATCAAATACATTCATAGAATTTTAGCCAAGCAAGAGTAATAGATTTAGAGGAAACTATACCAACAGACAGTTTTTAGTGAAGTAAAAGAGAGTAGGTGCATTATTTCCTCCATGATCTATGTATCCAAATAAAGTCATAACCTTTCCTTAACCGAACATGAATACTTATATTTAGAGGATGATAAGACCCATATGCAAAGCATCAACTAGAGTAGGTGTATCATACCATTACTAAGCTATATAACTAATGCAACCATAGTCATTCCAAATAGGGCATGAGCATACACCAGTTCATGAGCAACGATCCCACCAAAAAAATCAGGTTGTTCTTTATAATTTGATCAACATTATAACACACATTCATACACACATAGACATGACCTGAGATCATCAATCAAGGGAATCATACAACATACATGTAATTCTGTATAGAGCAATAATACACCATTTGAGTCACCATTTTCTAGAGGCAATGCGCAATCATTCAAAACATCATATGAGTATACCATTTCATAAGCATCATTCTCAACAATAAAACTAAATCTTCTATTTATCGTTTTATTGATAATGAAACACACATTTACTCATAAACATCCTACTCTGAGTTCAATAGAATGCCATAAAATACCTAGTAATGAAACTTGTTTGTAAAGTGATCCACAATGAAGAGGGAGCGACCACATTCCACCCAACCATATACTCGGCACAGATGTTCTCGTTGTCTTTGATCACCCCCCAGCTAAGATATGCATGCCAAGAGTGGTGATAGTCAAACTCAGTTCAGTTTGCAAGAAGAAATCTATTCCCTAACATTTCTCAGAGTGCTCACACAGCAAGTATTTCTCTCAACTCTTTTCCTAACACTTCACATATTTCTCACACAACAAACGTTCCTCGTTCCAACATACTATTCGTCCCCCTCCTCCTCGTATATGCTTCCTTCTTTATAGTTTTTGTTTTTCCTAGGTATTTTGTAGCTAACATCCAATTCCCCCAGAAGTTTTCACTCCACTACATCTTTGATTCCCCAGGGTGGGTTAAGTGACATATTGGCATTCCCATGCCTAGAGTAATTTCCCTAAGAGTGACCCTTCACGTCCTCCACTCTCTCATTCATAGTTTCCTCATTCAACATGGTTGTCCCCATCATTGATTGTTTCATTAGAGAAAATGTTTCGACTACTGTCTATCCTTCAAGGACCTATTGGCGATTTCAAGAACCAACCAATATTAAAAGAAGAAAATAGTAAATTAAATATTACATAAAAATGTTTATGTGTTGGGGGATTTCAACAATGTCCACATTGTTCTTAGTATTCTTTTGTAGATTCTAGACATAAATTGGGGTGATTATTTCGAAGTAACTCCCCTTAATTCCTAAGTATTGTTTCCTTCCAGTCCAGCCTTACATGCAAACTTCATATTATAGCATATATTTGCTTGCCTAACTTCTTCCTTCTATTTGTTCATCTGTCTAATCCCATCGACAAGGATTTCAAAGTGTTTGATGTAAATTTACGTTTTGGTCAGAAATTTGTTGATGTATTTGTAACTTTAGAATGTATTCATCCTTATATCTTATGTATTGTAGCCTGATGTTTATTCCAGGATGTGTCTATAATGTAATTGCATCATGTGATGCCTCGATGTTCCAATTGGGAAGTTTCTATAATGTGAAAGTCATGTGAAGTCATTGTGGGTAACCCTCCTATTGGTCAAGGGTTAAAGTCCTTGCAGTTGTGGGGCCCTAGGGTTATTATACTATCCTTGAGAAGTAGACCCTAGGTGAGTCATTGTAAGTTGGGGCAATAGTCCTTACCATTGTGTTAAGGATAAACCTCCTTATTGTTCGGAGGAGGCAAAGTCCCCACAAGTTGTGGGGCACTAGAATTATTAAACACTCCTAGAGATGTCGGCTCTAGTAAGTAATTCTTAATTGAGGCCAACATGTTGGAGTGGGTTTCAAGTGAACGAAAGAATATAAATAGAGAGTGAGCCTCTCTAATTATCACACACACACACTCACTCATTGCGGTGCATGAGTGAGAGGAGAAGTTGCTGGGACAAGAGAAAGACTACTGCTGTCGGGAGATCATCTTTATGTTTTTAGGTTTTACTTTTGGTGCTGATTCTATCTCTGAGGAAGTTGTGGGGTTTTCTCCTTATGGTTTCCTCGAAAAAAAATCTTTGTCTCTTGTCTCTTATGTTTTATTGCTGTGCATGTTATTCTCTCAGTTAAAGATCCTAAGATCATAATGCTAGCTTGAATGATAAAAATATAACAAAATTTACCCTTACGTACTCCATATATATCAGGATACCTATTTCACGTAGTATCTCTGCAATGTTAACAACTACATAGGTTGACTTTAAAAGATTAGAGAAGAAAACTTGCTTAACTTATTCTACTACTACAACCATCATTTAATTATGTTTCTTTGTGTTAATGGAAAACCTGTGATGAAATCCAAGGATATTACCTCCCATTTCCATTCAGGAATGGGAAAAGTTTGTAACAAACCTGTTGGATGTCGATATCCAGCCTTCATCTGTCAACATTCCAAGTTTTTAGATAGATAATCAATCAATTCTACCTTTATTAAGGGCCAAAAGAGTTTTTTCTGAGGGTTTTTATCATCCTTTGGTAACCAGGGCATCCTGCATAAGGAGGTTTGTGCATCTCATTTACAAATTAACAATTTTAAATCCACAACATCATGCATGTGCAATCACATAAAATTGGCAAGAAGATGCTAATTAAACCAAATACTTCTTTGTATAAGCGTATTCTTTTAGCTCCAACAACCAATGGCTGCCCCAAGGCATACCTTCATCCTCTCATTTGGTTTCCTACAGTATCTCACCTGACATGTTTCCTAAACATCAAATGATTAATGATCATTGATAATCAAATCAATTATGAATTTGAAATTCTGTCTTCTATAGAGACTATATTTTTGCAACCATGATGCCAACCTCATATTGTTTGTCTCTGGAGAGTGGAAGCACTTACCCATATAAATTAAACTTGTTTCCCAAAACCTAGACATCCACACACAACATGTCATCTTAACACAATTCTAGAATAATGAAATTTGAAAACCGAGATTTACAAATCATTAGAGGATTTTGGGGTCTAAAATGGGACTCCTAGGGAAAATAATAAAATAATAGTTAAAATAATAAAATAATATTGATTAATTTTGGAGGAAGAAACAAAAAAACTACTTTTTGTGTTCGTAGTTTCGACATATCTCCCTGTGTTTTTACTCAAATTTCGATCGGGAGAGCTCATTGGATGTGGAATCAAATTCCGCATCCAACGAGCTCTCCCGATCGAAATTTGATTAAAAACACAATGAGATATGTCGAAAATACGAACAAAAAAAGTATTTTTTTTAATGACAAATATGTCAATTCAACCATTATGGTTGACTTATTTTATTGAAATTCTATTGGTCCTTGAATTCCAACTCACTAAAACTTATTTTGGCACGTTTTCTTATAAGGCCCATTTTAGACCGCAAATTTCCTCTAATGATGTTTTGTTCATAAATTAGATTTCACCATCATGAGATCCTTCTCGTAACGTTTGTCCTTTGCACATGGTAGTTTCTCTCTTTATTTTGTGGGACACACCCACACTACCTACAATCTAAAACTTCCAATCATCCAAGCAATTGTGAACATCCCTGCATACCATCCTTTCATCGTAGGAATTACATTGATCCTCAAAATTGCAACTCGCAGTACTATATAGTTAGTTTATATGCATCATTAAAATTTCCATATATTTTCACCTTATTTATCAAAATAAGATAAAATTTCAATACTCACTATTACACAGTCATGCTCCATACCATTTTTTCCTTTCAACAGAGCATATGACTACCTTTTTCCATGCTATTCCTTTCCTTGTGTTCATTGTAGTTCATGAAATGATCTCATAACTACCAATAATTCTATCATTTTAGCTATTAAAGAATTTGCAATGAAGTATTTATATCACAACCATGCATTCACAAAATGCATCTTGTAGGTCCCCACACATACCTTGGCATCAAAGTTCCAAGCTCTCCTTGGCTAAATTATTCTTTCAGAAGTTTTGGCATGAATACACACACACACACACACACACGCGCGCGCGCGCGAACACACACATAAAGGGTCATCTCCTCACAGAAATACACATTCACATGTTGTCCTCCTAAACCTGTATCTATATCACTCAACCAATATTACAGAACCTAACACCTCTTTTTGGTGCTCCATGGAATCTATAGGTTACCAATCTCGGGTGATTCCTTTCCGGACACCCTAATACCTAGTGGTTATTCTCTTCACGGAGCCCCCACTCTCATGAAAGTCCCCTTATGTGGCATGAATGTGTGTAGAAAGAAGTATAACAAGTAGTATTACACTTGGGCATCCCCATAGGATGCATACTAGTGTCTAGCTGGCCAGGGGGGAAGCTATGTACCCCAAGTACATCCTTCCTCATAAAATTTTCTCAAATTTTATACATGGAGTATCCTCCTCGTACCATTTACATTAATAGGTCTGGGTAC